>DWFO01001321.1:0-16250 GCA_018246595.1 Mimoniades nurscia nurscia | reverse complement strand
ACTTCACGCCTGTAATCCCCGAAGAGGTAGGCAGAGGAATGTAGAACATTCCCACGTTTCACCAGTTACTTTTACGTTACCAAAACCAACCAAAACCAAAACGTTCAAATTTTGAATAATTATAATATTTAAATCACAATCAGTTAAAACACAATAAGTTAAAGTAATTAAACTTAAAGAAACTAGAGTAGTAATAAAAATTAATTTCGTAACGGTAGACATAATAAAGGAAGATTTATAAACTATTAAACAGCTGAAAATATCTAAAGAATATTTAAACGGAAAGTAGCTGCTACGGAATAAAACTTATTTAAACTCAACTCCCAAGAGTTTCTTCCTTAAACGAAAGTTGCATACGCTTTTATTTAAATCAGCGATCATCTAAATATAAATGAACTGAACACCAAGTCTCCGGTACTAAAGCCATGAATAAATAACGTAAAACCGGGAAGTTTCGACGCCCTCCGGGTGAAATTTCAAAATCTTTCGAGACCCGAAACTTTTTTCCCCATGCAAAGCGGAGTAACTTTTGGCTGTTAAGAAGGAGGCCTATTATCTTTCATTTCGGATGTAATTTAACATTCTCCGTACGCCCGGGAAAATCACGCTATCAAATACGAGGCTCTACCCTATTCTAAGAGGGCGACAACTTTTTTCTTGGAAAATATCCCAATAATTTGCCAAAGTGGCAGATGCTTAGCCCATAACGATTATCGAGGTCTAAAAGATTTGGCTTTTATGTTTCCACGTTTCGTGGATATAAGAAGGGGAAGCCAATGGCGTTATAGGCCGCAATTACTTTTACCTTTACGTGGAAATACTGAGTATTGAATAGAACTGCACTCTCGTTCTACACAAAATAGTTAACTTTTACTCTAAGATAATATTTTCCTAGGATTCTTAGTAAAATGTCATCCTGTATTCGAACGTTAACTGGAAATATTTAGGCACACACCATAATTTCACTAATTGTAACTTAACATTAAGCCCGCAAGGCCTGGCACAGCCACATTCCCTGGCCGCCTGCTGGCAGGCAGCAGCGAAAGCGGTGCGAGAATCTGTGTTCCGCGATCCGCACACCGTAAGCTCAGTGGTGATTATGGGCATATCACGTCAGGGAAGGCTTATGTCCACCAGTGTACTGCAATATGATGATGTAATCGCTTTGACAAAATGTCTCATATCGATAACTATTTTATTATGTGCTATTTTCTTAAAATTAAACCGCGCCATAGTTAATTTTAAGCAACGTTTATTATACATAGGGGCCATCTACATATATCACATCAGAAACCCTATGTGACTATCAAACCGGGAACCAAACCAGAAACCTTTGCACCGTTCGCCGGTGTTGTGTCTATATTGGCATTGTTATTGTGTATGTGTACTTTACAATATATAAACTGTAACGTCGACTACCGTCCGAAGAAATGACCGAAAATATCCACATATAATCGTTTACGTATCGACATTATACTGACTGAGAAACAGATGCTTATGTAACATATTTCGGTGGTAATGCAGTGGTGTTTCTAAAGTCCGCACGTAACATACAGTCCACACAAAACTTGATAGTTTTACATCTCTGACTTTATTTTCAATAACAATTGTAACAAACTATGAACGCTGTTTAATCTATTAACTGGTCACTAAACAAAAAATCACATTAAATCTATGATCTGACCACTAAACGTATCATCGCGCCTACATTTCCCTCAAGGGCTGGAGACCGACGAGTACGTTTCATTTGTTATATTATACGTACGATGTAATATGATGTAAGTCTATGTGCATAATCCGAACGCACGCAAACTGATAATTAGAAACTATTAAATATTAAATAAAACATCTCACTTCAAATAGACCTAAAGTGTTACTTAGGAGCGGATACAATAATTTGTGAACTAGTGTCAAGCCATGTCAGCTTTTCTTCTTGTCTCCACGTATACAAAATCCAATTACACATCGCAATCCAAATCCACGTTTTATACAATCCATTTTTTATAAACCGCATCCAATATCTGTTGCCATTCCCACTAATGATGCTCACATATTTAATAATGTCGTCTTTGTCACCGTACGTAACGCGGCGGCAATAAGAACTAAACGTAAAGAATAACGAGGGATAATACACCGGTTGCACTGCAAACGATTAACTACAAGCGAGTTAAGAATAAAAATTATTGATTAGTGACCGCTATAAACTGGCAAAAAGCTAACTTGACATTAATACTTACAGTGACGTTCAAAGATATTTTGCACTGCGGTTCACAAAGTCACAGTTTTGCTATAATGGTGAAAACGTAGCGTACGATGCCCCCAGCTAGGTGGAGTGACGACACTCAAAGTGGCTGGCAGTAACTGAACACGAACAGCTGAAGATCGAGGTCAGTGGCGTCCTGCTGTGGACGGGGACAGGTTGAAGATTAAGTAGCAGACAATAAGCAATATTTTGCATCATGGAGTTGACCTCACAATTAGTAATACATGTGATAGTATCCCCGGTAGCGTTTTGTAAATTGATATTTAACGAATATTTATCTGTTACATGCTTGGCGAGCGATAGAATAAAGCACCATTTAGCTTAATCTCGTATTCATCTAAAAATGTTGATCTACATTTAACAGAACACTTAATTAAATGTACAATATTCAGCGTTCATTCGGTAGCGTTCGGTTGGATTCGGTAGTACCTACATAACTACTCGGTTTATCTGTTTCCGTAGTGTAACATAGAATTTTCCAGCACTGAAGAATTAAAGGTTTATTTGATGAAGTTTATAATATTCTACAGTAGTACAACAGCCTTATCGAGGATAAAGAAAGAACACGCGTCGGCCGGGGAGTCGAACCCGGACGTGACACGCAGACGTAATACTAGTAACATAATCGAAACTTCACTTATGCACGCCAGACAAAACTCAACCTTAACATTAATGGTATAAAGGTTATCGAAAATACACACAGACATAAATACATCGCGGTTTGTTTATGATTCTATATCCGAAACATTGGTACGTGATACGCAAGGGAATATAATAACAGAGTAACTTATGTCGTCTAAATGGTACATTATCCATAGACAATACTAACCCAATCACCCCTCTGCGTCAAGCTGTACATTATATACCTGGTATATATTCCTCTAGGAAGTCTTCAAGGGCTGCGATCCTGTCCGCTTTTAAATCTCTCACGGTGCCTTAGACGAGCTATTTCCATACCATATATACATATATTTCTTACATACATGTTACGTATACATATTTACATATTACAAGCCATGTAGGAAAATAAATTTGTATTCTTGTTCTGTAGTAAAGTTATAGTCTGGCCCAGTATTGACGAATTTGATTGGGTGCACTAACAATCATATTTTTGTGCCTATTATATGTAGTAATATATTCGCGTGTTTTATATTGAGTAATATTTAGTAACTTCACGCCTGTAATCCCCGAAGAGGTAGGCAGAGGAGTGTAGAACACTCCCACGTTTCACTAGTTACTTTTAAGTCCCACGATGGAATAGGTGGTGAGCCTATTGCCATTTACCAGGCACATATCGAGACTCCGAGCCACGACTAGAAAATCTAAATTAGAAAATTTTGTAGTGCGCGACCCGGGAATGAAACCCAGGACCTCCCGTTCGGTAGTCGCACTTGCAACCAACACGACCAACGAGGCAGTGTATGACATTAAAGGATAGGTGTCAATCATATTTTCCACCAGGAATATTTAAATGTACTTGTATATAAGTAAATGATTATTTAATATCATAGAAACCTTTACATCGATATATAACACATAATAAGTTTAATATCCAAAATTATAAACACAATGTTGCTTTTAAAAATGTTCGTTTAACGTTAGTTAAACATAGATTTTGATGTACAAACAAATCCAAGGAAACATGGCATATTGTGCAACTCACGCATGACGTAGTCTTCAAACCACTTGTTGACTTCGGCCGAGTACTTCCGGATCCAGTCGATGCGGATGTTGGCGCTGTCCACGATCTTCTGCAGCGTCTGGGATATCGGCTTCAGCGCCTCCTTGTGCTGCAGCGCGAACTGCTTCAGCTGTAATGAGATGAATTATTTGCTTCGCAACACTTACCAATGGTGCAATGTTATATGTATTACTTGATTACATCCCTAACAACGACTACGGCAATACTTTGTAGGTGTAAGAAATTGTAGATAAGCCACTCGCAAGGAGAATATTGTGCCTGGTGCAGGCGCCGTTTAGGTTGCGGAGGGCCACACGCACCCGCTGCAGGTCGTGCGCGGAGGCCACGGAGCCGAAGGCGCCGGCCAGCGCGGCGGGCAGGCCGAACGCGTCGGCGGCGGCCAGCGCGCCGCGCACGCGCTCGAACTGCTCCACGAGGAAGTCCTGCGCCACGCGCGCGCCGGCGCCCGCGTCCACGCCCCACGCCGCCTGCGCGTACTGCTGCGGCACGGCGCCCAGGCTGTGCTCCAGCAGCCTGCGCACGGTTACACAATTGTTTTTCATGTTCGACCCGGCGACCGGCGAGCGGCTCGCCTCATGGTAAGTGGTCACCGTCGTCTGCATTGTACGAGGAGTGCCTCGGTGGTCGACTGATTGTATGCACGACTGGCGATCGAGAGGTTCTGGGTTCAAATCCCAGGTTGAGTGCTATGAAATTCTTCTAATTGACATGTTCTAGTAGTGTTTGGGAGTCTGCATATGTTGTTGAGCAATAGATTCACCACTGATTCCATAGTGGGATGTAAATGTACCTGGTGAAACATGAGCGTGTACTACACTCCTTTGCCTTCCACTTTGGAGATGACAGGCGTGATGTTACATTTTCTAAATTAATTTACTTGGTCTGTCGCTGTCAAAATACCTTATGCTGATAAAGTAAATGCATCAATATATAAAAATATATTTACACTGTAAGCTATTTACAAAGTGGGCTGTGACTCACAAGGCTATAAGTGATTCCTCCCTGGTGGCAGGTAGATTGGAGAATGCGAGATTTTTTATGTTCGGATCTGTGGAATTCTGGAACAACTTCCAGAAGAACTCAAACTCCCGCCGGCTGCCGAACTTGATCACCGTGTTGTATACCAAGACGCGAAGATAATTTGGTATCCTTAGAAGAAATGTACAATTTAATAAAACAGCAATATGATATTATATGACATTCACCTAATAGAAATAATATTTTGTTTAAATGCTTCATAAATATTTTATATAAGTAACTTTTTGTTCAATTTCTATTAACAGAAATAAATAACTTTTCCTTTAAAAAAACATCCTTATATGAATCTTGAAGGCACATTACTTAAGTTATGTAGTGAGTGAGCGAGTAAGTATGTGACGTACTATACGAGTGTGACGAGTAAGACAGAGACACACTGAGCAAGTAGGTCAGTTATTGAGAGAGTGCGCGAAGGGATGGGTTAACGAGCAAAGAAATGAGCAAGTGAGTAAATGAGTGAGCGAGCGAGCGGATCTCTATGTGAGGAGGCGAATAATCGTAAGTATGTAAGTAAGTAATAAGAGTAAATATGTTAATGATTGTGCAATAAAATAGGTAAATGATTAAATAAGTTAGAGAATGATTGCAGTTGTATGCGTGTGCGTTAATGAATATATTATTAAAATAGCGTATTATTAAAGGCAATGAAATCTCACGGGTTGTTGGTCAGATCGTCCTGCTGGGACCACTTGTCGAATTCACTTCTGGCCCATTCGATGCATCTCGGCGATTCTACCAAGCACTCCCACACCAATAAGTTTTCAACATGCAGTGCCTCATTGTCGTCCTTAGGCTGCCCGAGGCCATAGTTCAGTTTGGTTAGCTGTTTCTTCAATATGAGCCGCATGTAGTCCTGACGATATAAAAAATATGATTAAATATTCAGCTACTATGATATATATTAATAGTAAGTCATTTTTTCTCTCCTTCCATTATTTCTCACTTTGACAACATATGACACCTGAACACTACTAGAATTGGCATTTAAAAAACTCGGCATTTCTATAACATTCAGGCAGCGGAAATGTAGGGAAGATTTAATTCTTACCTGGAAATACACATATCCGGGTGTACTCCTCAAGTTATGGTTCAGGAAAGCCATGTTATTCAGCAACACGTCCCATACAATCTTGGAATCTTCACCATCAATAACACATGTGGTAAGGCCGAGGGCATAACTGTAGTTGAGCTGGCCAGCCTTAGCCAGGTTGAAGGCATCATCAATGAGTTGAGCTTTAGTAAGGGGCACCGTTATTTGGCCGGATTGAACAGCTTCGATGAGGAGCTTCCAGTTTTGTTGGTCATAGTTTACTCGATAGTAATCTGTGGGTGGACATGTATATTGTAATTTGTATAAATATCTTCTTACATTATTAACTTAAACTCTGTTACTGTAGAATAGTTGAGTGCAAGCTGTTGCAGTTTTCTTTACTCACATTTTATTCCAATTACCGTTTATTTTGAATATTTAGAACATATTATAGTTATGTTGGACCGTTTTTTTTTCAATTACATAGGTCCACAACTAGTTGAGCTGTTCCTCAACACTGAGTAAAGCAATATAATTTAATAATATATAAATATAAGTTAAAACATTAGAACTTGCCACATTGTAAAAAGAAAAATGCATTGTTGATCTAGTGGACGCAAGCACAATTGGGTTTAAATCCCTGGTCGGGTAGTATTAGATTTTTATAACTTAGATTTTCCCATAGCGCCATCTAGATTTGTGCCTTGTATGGCAATAGGCCCACCACGTGTTCCATAGTCAGATGTAACTGGTAAAAGGGAGTGTACTGTACTCCTCTGCCCACCTCTTTGGGGGTCACAAGTGTGGTGTTGTTCAGTAACAATAGCATTAGTTCATTTACAATTCATAATTGGAATATCATGTTGTTATACTCACATATAGCGTCCACATTCACGTAGAGCGCCTGGCTTGAGTTGATAGGCAGACTGGCTGTCGCGGTCTTATCTTTGAGCCACAGCTGAGGGCTGGTGGACCAGTTGGCTATTGGAGTGTCCATTGTGGTGTAACTGATGGGGACGTGCCAGAGTTGGTCGGCCATGCTTGGATAAGGATTCTGACTGCTTGTGAACAGTTTCTGCAAAGGTATTTTTCCATAATTCAATGATTTGTAATAATTTATTATTATTTTTATATAGCAAGTAGCTGACCCGGGGAACTCGGTGCCGCTTTTTCAAGATTTTTTTTCTAAAACCCATCCCAATCAAAGTTAATAAAAACATCAGTGCTCAATCTTGACAGGCTGGTAGATGCATGGAAAAGGCATGTAGACAGACATGGAAATAGCTTTCCATCTATTGAAAACTATTTACAATTCCATATTCTCCCTCTCCCTTTTGTTATTCCATGTCGGATGCGTTTTTAGTGACTTTTTTACTTTTACTTTTTTTTATAAAAAGTTTCCTATGTCCATCTCCTAGTTCTAAATTACCACCCCACCAATTTTTAGCCAAATCAGTTCAGTCGTTTTTAAGTTATAAATAGTGTAACTAATATGACTTTCTTTTATATATATAGATTACAAACAGTTAAGCACAAACTAGTTTCTAGTGATGAGTAAGTTTATAGATGCTACATTTATTCTACCTGTTGGAAGGTCACATATCCAGTGTCATAATTCCTGTGGACATTGACAACAGGGTACCCAGCCTGGCGGGTCCAGCTGTTCATGAACTTCACTACAGACACATCTTTTAGGGACGGATCTGATTTCGTGGCCTCTGACATGGCCTCCCAGAGGTCGTTTTCTTCAGCGTTCTGGTACTTCCTAAAATTTAAGAAAGATATGAGCTGATTACATACAATAGTTTAAAGAATAATAAGTATAAAAATATTTTTAATGATAAAATCCAGTCAAATGATAACCAGATAAATATATGGCACTAAGCAAGGTGGAGTGCATACATTTCATGAAGTTTGGGATATATAGAAATTATTGGAACTAATAATATATTTCTGAATAAATACCATCAATGACATCTTAGAGACTATAGATTGTTTAGGAGGCAAGAATGTAACTAACATTCATAAGGTTTATTAGGTGATTGTGGTGTCAAAATATTGAAATAGTCTACTTTATAATTATGCAATTTGCGCCGCCTCAACTCAATTATTTTGACGTAAACAGGAAATGATATAGTTTAGCGACTTTGAAAAACAGATGGCGCTACTTGTTTACACACCGACATAAATGTGATTTTCTTAAAGTTTATTCAAACTTTATACAGATCTGCATCTACTCTCCATTAGAATAAAATATGAGAAAATTAAAATGTACCATTTATTTAAATAAGTCGCTAGTCCTTTATGGAACAGTCGTTCGGATATCGTGTGATTGAGCATTCGTATTAGGTTTGCGCTTTTCGTATAAGAAATCTCGTCAAACTTCTGCGATATCTCGGAAGCGTCCACAACTTCCCTGGACACCGGAGATGTATGCTTCAGCGCATCGGTACGAAGTAACTCCATCTTGTCTTGGTTGAATGAATCAAACATTCTCCATTCAGGCTCGATCTGAAAAAACAAATGAAAAACTAGCAATTTTTTTTCTGACAAAATGTTATTTATATTTATAACAAAGCACACTGGGAACCAATATTTTAATTAAGACTTTTTTTTATATTTATAAGCAAGGACCATATTTTTTCAAGATACTTGATTGATTGCTATTGATGTTACAAGATATTCCACAGATGTGCCGTTAATACATGAATTAATGTCTTCTACAAAACTTAGGAATCAATTATAATAGTTGAAAGTTAAAACACCTTAATAGGAACAAACATTTTCATAGAATTTGCTAGTCTACTACACCTTTGTTTATGATACACTGTATCGAGGCTTTAATTATAGTGCATATGGACACAGTTTGAAAAATAAATGCAGACAAATTGAGTACCTCCTTTTTGGAAGTCGGTTAAAAACATTTTCAACGCACCTTTTGAACGCCGACATATTCGATATAAGTGGCAAACCCCTCGTTAAGCCACAAGTCCGTCCACCACTTCATAGTGACCAAGTTCCCGAACCACTGATGCGCGATCTCGTGAGCGACGTCAATCGCTACATTCTGCTTGTCTCTGGGCATACCCTCTTTCTCATCGAAGATTAGCGTTGTTTCTCTGTGAGAAAAGATTACTTAAGATGTAGTAAAATCTTGTTAGTAATATGATTTTGTAGCTTTATACAAACTGTGTCTAGATCATTTTTTTGTTCCTGTCATTAAAAAGTTTGTGTTAAATTGAATTTATGTTATACAAATACTCACCTAAAAGTAATTAATCCCCAATTCTCCATGGCACCATTTGAAAAATCAGGTATGGCAATTAAATCCAGCTTATCCAAAGCGTAAGGCAGTCCAAATACTTCTTCATAATATGACAACAGCTTAGGCGTTATCGACAAGGCATATTTGGCCTTCGAGATGAGCTCAGGTCTTGTCCACACTTTTATGCTCTTGGTGATATTGTCTTTGCCAGTGTATGTGGTTTCTATGTGTTCAAAATCTGAGAGTATGTAAGCGACAAGGTAAGTCGACATTCTTACAGATCTTTCAAAATGAGTCCACTGCCAAGTAGGTTCTTCAGGCCTGGAAAATTGTAGTATGGAAGTTAATGGTTTCATTGTTGTTGAAATGTTCTTTTCTTGCAGATGTGGATTTTTTCTTAAAAGGGGGTAGCTTGGAGTTCACCAAATACGAATATAGTAAGTTTATAAATTACCAGTTTACTGACAAATTGATTAAGAAGATTTGACCAGAATGACATAATTTCGGACAAATTTTCTATCAATCATGATACATCCAGGAATACTGCCTAAAGTGTCCTAACTTTGGGGGAAATGGATTGTAACATTATTTTACTTGTGTTGTGGATTTCATATAATATTATCACATTATTATAATAAATAGTACAACTAAAATTTCAAAAGTTATACTAAAAACACATTTTTCAATTAAATTTTATAGGTCCAAAACTCAGCCAAAAATAAAAGTTCCTTATAATTTATTTATACATATATATTACTGAACTTACATTGACTCCTGTGTAGCAACTTTCATATTGGACAAGACAGATATGTTCTGTGGATGTGCAATACTGATTTCAAACTTAGCTTTGAATGCTGGCTCGTCAAAGCATGGGAAAGCTGCACGGGCTGATGTTGGCTCAAATTGGGTTACACCAAGGTGTCTGAAAAAAAGAAGATGCCTATATTGTCAATTTTAATTTTATTTTAATTATGGGTTTTCTTTGTTAAAATGTGCAATAAACAGTTTGTGACCAGATGAAAGCTACATTGACTGATGACTTTGAAGTTATGAATCTGATGTTAGCAAAAAACATAACATTAGTTTTTATGAATTCCTTTTGTTCCCAATTGTACTATGATTTATCAATTCTTTGAATTGACTAAGTTGTCAAAACAATATTTTTCAATATACTTTTGTTTTTATAAATGCTGTTGATTGTTTTAGGAAGATGGTATGCATTTGGTTACTGAAAGTCAAAACAAAACTGCTGCATTCCATTTGGAATAAGTTAAAAAGTCTAGGTCAGGACCAGATATAATATTTTAGTACTACTGTGAACTAAGTAACAAGATTGACATTCTCAAATTTGACTGTAGTACATCAACTTTAAACAGAGCATATCAGGTAGACACAACAGCAGTTCATATATAGTAGTACTATGGATGAATGGTTTTTGGCCTCTAATACATACCTGATTTCATTATTGTTGTTAACATATGTGCTCTTGTAAAAACCAGTCAAAGAATTCGTAATCTGGCCTTCAAAAGCTAATTCTATAATGTAATCCACATTGGGTGTAAGTGACGATTCTAAGCTCAATATTAATCTGTCCCCAGTACCTTCTGTAATAGAAGTTATTTTAATATTTCTCACATTACTGTGTGTTACTTGTGTGTCTATTATGGTTGTTTGTGGTACCTCCGTTGTATTCATCGGGTAATCAGTGAAGATTTCTGTTGTCGTATTATCTGTGTATGTAACATTTTCCATATTGTCCATTTCTGTGCTATTTACAATTTCTGGCATAGATGTACTGTAAATATCAGCATCGCGTTTTTTTCTTGTGTGTATTGTTTCAACATTCTCATATATTTGTTCTGTTAACTTAGCATTACTGTTAATAGTCAGGTTCTTTGAATGTAAGATTATTTCATTGACTGGTTTACTTGCTCTAACTGTTATGTATACTTCTCCAGTGAAGTGTGATGTCTCAAGATTAGTTTTTAGTTTTAATCTATAGAAGCTAGGAACAACATGAGGTGGGAGACGTAGGTCTGGTGATGGGGGACCCGATTGTCCAAATGCTTCCATCTCGTTCCAGAATTCTGTTGGTTGTTGCGCAACCTGTAAGTAATAAATAAGTTTTCACCAATATGGTAAGTGATATTTAATGTTAAAACACACATTTGCTGAGAGGATTTGAATTTGTTGAGAAGACTTGGATTTGAACCCTGGCCCCGGAATGAGAGGCTGAATTTCAAACCACTACACAAAAATATATATGTATATATAATAAAAATAAAAAATAATATTTTAATAAAAATAATAGCACTGTAATAAAAAAAATATTACGAAAAAAAAAAATACTATAATATTTTTTTTTCTTCGGGGATTACAGGTGTGATGTTACATTTTTTTTATAAGACTACAATAAAACTATTATATTATTATAAGTAAATATCAGGTAAGTATATATTCTTGTGTTTATTTCTTTCAGTTTAAATTATAATAGATGTTCTGTAAACCCGTGCAAGGACCTATAAATGGCAATTAGTTTGTAAGCATTATTTCTTCACATTCTTAGAGGAGACCTAGCACTAACAGTGCAGCCGTAATGAGTTAATGTTGATTAACTATTTCTATAGTAGTAAGAAGCTGTTGATTCCTTAGCATTAGTAAATCATTTAACTTATGAGCTTACATAGTGCATCATCAATATTTAAGGCCTTGTTAAAAAATATTTCTACATGCATTAGAAGATAGGTTAATTATTTATAAAAATGTTAATGATAGACATTTTTAAAGGAAACCATTCACTCAGGGATAGGATTGAGTAAATTAGGTGTGTGATAAATAGTAAAACATTAAATAAATAAGAAAAATTGCAATATAAAAAGAGTTTACATATTAACTTTAGCATTGTGATATACTTACGGTTTCATTTCCCTTAATTAGAACACACGTAATCACAAATCCTATAACTATTAGGAACATTTTGTGTAACTTAAATACAATTATCACAGATGTAAATAATTATGAATTAAACAAGGTAAAACTATATTGTTCTCTAGAAGTATCACATTTATTTTAAAATATTTTCTCTTAATATTTCGCGATAAAGTTAAAAACAATGTTGCGAAAGGAAAACGAAACTATAAAGGTGAAGCTGGAAGCTGTGTTAGTTATTATATATAGATACTAGACGGGCCTTTCATTGGCGATGAGAGTATTAAAAATAATCTCATAGGTTTACGATTATAGGAACGTGAAAATAAATTTTTAATATGACCCATATCACACTACGAACTAAACGCCGACAAGACAAAGCGCCAGGCGCCAGTACACTAATATCAATATCTAAAACTGATTTGATTCTTGATTGTTAGTTGGCCGGGTTTGGCGGGCGTGCTAAGAAATAATTGTCAAATTGACGTATTCTTTAATCACCATTATAAGTTAAAGGTTATTAATTTAAAATTCATACGCTCTAAATGATTTTTTATCACAATGTTGAATAAAGTAACGTACAATAAATAGTTAGCACTTATATGCTATGGCAAATAATAAATATCTGAATCTATTCCACCTAAGAAATAATGAGGCCTTAAGAGTAACATATTTCTATCTGCAGATCTACTACGCTGTTCATGAAGTGATGATCTATTTGACCTCGTGTTTTAAATAGAACGTGATTTATTGAACAAAAAATGTTAGTCCGATAATGAAAATTAATTTGCAGGCGCCAGACATTACAGCAACATGTGTGTGTAGCAGCGCACACCCATATCCCTCTAAATGTGTTAAGGTAGGTACTAATTTTCATACACACACAATTGATTGCGGTCTGTGATGTAATTTGCTATTTGTACCACTTAACTGTTGATTAAATGTTGCCCACTTTTGTACACGGTAAGAGTTATACTTTACTTTCAGATACCTATATATTAATGTTAAGAGTAGTAATTTCATTAAAAATTGGATGGGGTCTTTGTGTAGAGATAATTTCTTCGAGTCGAGTCTGAAAGACCATAATGATCAGATCAAAACTATCTTTTTAATTTTAAGGAATATACAGATGTTTATGTCGATAACGAAACTAGATTATAGTAAATGAAATTGAACATACGGATCAATTTATTAACATTTTATTTTAATTACAAATTAGGTACTGTATTAAGTCTGTTAGACTATGTTGGCCGACTATATGACCGTACGTTGGAGGAACCTTCGTATGAACTTCATTACATACCTACTCATAGTGCTTATAACTGTAGTTCTCATGATTTATGTATCTACCTATATCAAAATCTTCTAAAAAATTAATAAAAAAATATTATAAGTCTTACTTAGAGTAAGCACAAATTTGATTAAATTATGAATCGGCTGAACTCATGTTTTTTTTGCGATTGTCCGATTACCTAGTTTCAAAATCATCTTTCTTCACGATTTCGAGCCTGTCGGAGTGAGATTGATGGTTATAACACTTATAACAGACATACGTAAACAAGACCGCTACTCACATAACATTTAATAGTTAAGCATAACAGTGTTTAGGGTTCTTTCCTTAATTGTTATGATAATAGTTTAACGATTATTTTCACGTACCTTGAAGAATGTGATGAAATACACAATGATGCCAACTAGAACTGCTGCCACTAAGGCGAAAATGACGAAGCTGATACAGATGCAGGTGGAAATGAAAATGCCCCCTTTCCTGCTGTAGTGAACCTCGTGTTCTCCATTAGGCTCATAAGCCAGGAACTGCTGTCTGCTTGTCGACAAAGACATGTTGGTTTAATCTGTGACAGAAAATATTAGTATTTAATATTTTTGTTAAAAGATCTTCGGAATAAACTGATTTATAATAGCGAGAATCAAATACTATACAACCCCTTGAACTAGATTTATAAATTGTGCTATTTCACTTGTAAGTAACCTCGGTAACGCGAGGATATTTGGCTGTACGTAGCCTTGGTGACTTGGGGATACTGCAAACATTTATAAGGCTGTAATGTAATGTTAGTATATTAGGCTGTTACATCCTTCCCCCCCAGAATATGTAGATGTGAATGTCGAAAGTAAGAATATTATTATGCTATTTCCGACTAATACTCGTATCCTAAAAAAAAGATATTTTTGCTTGGAGACTTGTAGTTGGTACAGTTTATTACCTTATAAGCATAACGTCTTCCTCTGTCGAGATCGTGATTCCTACAGCTATAATAAAAATGTTACCCAAACATTTTAATTATAGCACTAAATTATGCCTATATATGGATATAAATATAAATAACACTGTCGTTCGAGAAGGAAAATTTCGAATTGATTGTTATAATTGGGTACGTATATACCTGCTTTATAAATAACTTTTGCTATTTGAATTAACTCCATTATTAGCTTAGAGCGTATATTAATGACGTAGAATGTTTCATGTTCAAATGAATGGATAATGCCCGGGTAACTACGAAATTGCTCAAATTTTAAATCTTAGGTTTTTTGTTTGGTGTTTCGTATTAACTATTGCGACATACCTGAGATAGTCTGTGACGTAGTATTAATTTAAACTTAACTGGTGAAACGTGGGAGTGTACTACACTCTGCTTATCTGTTCAGGGATTTCAGGGGTGATGTTACGGTTTTTTTTAGTATAATGTTAGAATTTAAAATCCATTGAAACCGAACTATCCAGCAGAAACTAAGGTCAAAACTAAACGCTGCAACTTCGATTCGATAGATAGACACTCATAAAGAACGACCTTGAAAAGGTTCAAATTTTATAGGGCTATTCAGAAAAAATAAACGCGGGTTAAGGTGGCGTATAATTCAATTATGTAGATAGTCACGCATGAAATGTTCAATAGTATAATTTTATTAATAGATGTAAACTAACATGAAGAATGTTGAAGAAGCGCGGCAGGTCTGTAAGGATTTAGCACTCGGTGTTCGCTGTCTACCCCGTGAGGGACCCGGCGTGAAGATATGTATGTAAACCAACAAGGAAAATATTTAAAAAAGTTTTTGTGACTTATGAATGTAAATAATTAGATTATGTATTAATTGTTACCTGATTTAAATTTTCTATTGTTTTAGACATACAAAACCAGTGATGATACTAAAGCAAGAAGAGAATGGCGTAAATTATACATGTCAAATTCTGGGTGAATATGGAAGACATAAATATTAGGTCATTGTATTGTAGAATTTATTAAGATTGACGTCTGTTTCCATGTATATGGGCTCGTACACGTGTGTACATACGTGACCGGCATATGGTATCGTATTTTTCCTTTAGCTTCCAACTGAATAGATTTATTTATAAACTTTTTGTTACCTGCCCTTGTCACCGGGCGCAGGTATAAAATTGGATAATTTTGTTGGGCATTTAAGAAATGATTTTCTGTTATCGCGTTAATCTTTTGATTGGTTATTAATTGGTTAATAATTATTGGTTGTCGAGGGAGGTTAAGGCTTACCTATCTTGACCAAAAAGCCCAGGTAGGGGTTGATGGGGGAGGCAGAAATCTTCGGACCGGCGTGCATGTATGAAGAGAGCGATGAATTTAGAAGTACGGAAGTTCTGATAGACACACGTATTTGGCATTTGGTGCTTGCTTTCTGCCTACCTCACAAGGAATTTAGGGTGAATATAATTTATAATTATGCTCATGTGGAAATTTCCTGTGAATAATTTAATAGAAACAATCCTAACATACATTACTTTCAAATAGCTTTAACGGTTAACCAACATACGTAATGTATCTGAGTTTTCAAATTCATTAGGTTTTTTTTTACTGATAGGTCCAGATGGATATTTTCATGAAAATATTAAGATACCCATCGACATCTTCAATCAAACTCGAAAAGGGCTGTAGGAATAGGACTCCTAATTTTAGGTATTCAATCAGTATCGGTTGTTAACAAGATTTTTTAGTAAGCGTTTAAATGGTAATAGTGTTGCAAGAACAGAAAC
>DWFO01001320.1:0-16251 GCA_018246595.1 Mimoniades nurscia nurscia | reverse complement strand
ATATGCAGATATTTCTTAGTAATATAAGATATCTCAGAAAATGCCAACACATTAATTTCACTGGCCTAATGACAAATGTGCGTAGGTTACACAACCACGAGATATGTGAGCTAGCCGTCCGAGATCTTAAGGGTCTCGGCTTCCTCTCCTCACTAAAGCCGCGTTAAAACACAACGACAAGCGTCATTATTTAAATTGGTCTAATTTGGGTTCGTTTACTACAACTATAAATCACATTATGAATGAAGTGTGCGTGTATGAAGAGGGTGACGAATGTAGAAGAATCGTGGCAGGTTTGTAAGGTTTGAGAGATTTGGCCCTGTGTGCCAAACCTATAAGGGACCCGGCGTAACTAAATATTTATAAATAATTAATCACATTAAAACTCCCCGGGCTATGCTGCTAAATTATGCATATTTCATATTTCGAATAGATAGGTACTTAAAATCTGTTATTTTTAGACATATAAAGTACTTTATTCGCTTCGCTCTCAGTGAGATGGACTGAAGCCATCAAGATACTCGTATGAGCTGTTAATAATGAAAGATACACTAAAACGTATTTCTAGTGAAAGACCGGATATAGAAATTTAATATTTAATGAAAAAACGTACAACACGATCCACTATATAAATATTTGTGTCTATGAAACATATAAGGTATTCTAGTATGGAATTTTATAGTTCATGGAGATATGTCATTAATAAAATTTTGTTTTCAACGCCCGAACACATTTCTCATTTTATGAGAAGTACGACTGTTATTATTTATTTATTCAATATCGCTTTCTTCATGGTTGATGAAAAATTAAAATTAAATTAAAGTTAGAAAGGTCGATAACCTAGTCACTTTACATCTCCCTTACAGTCGTCCTGTGTGTATCAGATACAGAATTTAAGAAGTACATACCCTCTGTTTGAATAATTTTGACACGGTTTGAACAAACAGTGTTAAAGGTCTCTGACAAGTGTTAACATCTACGATATCAACTTACAATAATGAGTGTGAACAGCTCCTTATCGTGCCTATTGAAGTACATACTTCACATCAACACCATTCTCGACTCACTAGATTCACCGTTTCTAAAATAATAACTAACCCCTATTTTATGAACTCGTCCAAGCTATGATGGACATGTTTCGTCTGCTTCAAAATCCAAATCCTCTTACAGCCCTCTCTCCAGTGTGAACACGCCCTTACTCTCTCGTACGCCGAAGACGAGAGCTATTATTAGAAGTGTTTGCTCCTTGATTTAGTACTCGGTTCGTTAAGCGAGCTGGGGTTCAATGGCAATTTTGGGCTGGCTCAATTGCTTGTTCGACGTGTAACGAGGACGGGACCGGAACGGACGGGCGTTGTGATGATTTTGGAGAGGATGAAAGAGTTTTGGATCAATTTAAGGTTGATCCGTGTAATTATTTACTTCTGTTTTACCATCATGAGCCTGTTAAGTGTACTGTGTTTATTAATAAATGCAAGTTCTGAACTTTAAAATACCTACCTATATTTAAATAACAAAATCAATTTTCCTTTTACGTCTTCTCCCGAAGCGCGTTACCACTTATTTACTTCAATGAGTACGTTTTTATGGACGACGTGGACCCAGCCTAGGAGACCCCCCGGGATTCGCCCTTGATACTGCACTTCTCTGCCTAAGTCTTCGTGGATTACAGACGTGATGTTACGTTACTATTTTCATTTTCTTCATCTTCGTTTACCACGACTAATGAAACACAATATGGTGAATTTCGTAATAATTATTAAAAGCAATCAAAATACTCAACCTTACTGAGTAATTTAAAATTCGTGACAGTGATAAAAACATTTTTACAACGAAATTAATCAAAACCTCACCGCTGCACGGACGCAGGAAGGACGCGAGCAATTTGTCGAGCGGGAAACCGAAAATTGCCTGTTGAATGTCTTGTACCGCGTTTCCTAACATCACTCTTAACAGAAGATCGTAACTGTATCTTTAATGTCTATGTGAACATATTCATTTACTATCTTAGTATGTTTGTATAAGAAATATACATATAATTCATCAATATCTTTGTCATAATCTTCTTTATCGTAGTGGTGTTTGTCTATTACTCTTTACTTCTTGGCCCGGTCGTTGTAGTGATACTTAAAATTAAATATATCATACAATACACTGTACTGAGTTTTTTTAACTTGAAACTCCCAGTAGCGACACGGAGTATAGATTTCCGTCCGGCGTATGTCAGTAGGGTCACCTCCTATTACATAGGATGTTCGATGAACTCATGGTGAAGAGTGGAGAGTGAACTCAAACTCACTTTTCTGCCGACTCCTTCGGGGAAATGCAGGTGCCAAGAAAGTACCAATACTGACCTATCTTTGACCGGATAAGTCAGATACTGGATAACGAGCAAGTCACAAGTCACGGAAAAGTACATGCGCGTCTACTTATATGAAGAGAGTGATGAATATAGAAGAAGTATGTCAGGTCTGTAAGAATAGAGATATTTGGCACTTTATGCTCTCCGCCTAACCTGTCAGAGATCTGGTTTAATGTGTATATACACCGGACCTCTGACAATGATGTAATAATGATAATAAACCGGCCTTCATATTCACGCCGTAATCGACTACCTGATACAAATAATGTTTGCAAGTAACAATGTTAGATTACTTAGCGTATAGGTGTTACCATTTGTATACTCCATATAACGAAATTATATTTTATTTTTAGGATCTAGCTACTTTATATTAAGCCTTATTGCAAAGCTACAGAGTTGAAATTGCATTTCACAAAAGTACGGTTGTTTACATGCGTAAAGAACATGGGAAATTGAGTGGAATGTTAAAAGTTATAAGGTGGATTTTTGATTGTGGTTCTTAATATTTCGCGACGTACCTTTTTTGATGTGTGTACACACATCCAGTCCAGTTGATGTATCAACGCTAATCACCAAAAACAACCGTGTGAATATTTGCGCAATACGTTATAACACTTTTGTTTCTTCCTCGTAGCATACATACAAGTCCGTAATATAGATAAGCGAATACTTAAATCATTTAATGAGCAGTGACAGAGTAGCGGCTTAGAATTCAGCCTCCCACACTGCGGCTCCTGGTCTTAGAAATTGACGCGAGGCTCTTTACAAAAAGTGTGCGGTTTAAGATTAAACATCTCCCTACAAATATATGGGAGAATATCGCTGGGCAACCATCATTTGTTCCGCTCAGCAGAAATTAAATATGTTAGTCTCTGCGAAAACGCTAACGTACCTAGCATTGTGCTAAAAAGTTTTAGAAGGCTTCGAAACGCTTCGTCCCAATTTTACCAGTCTATATATGTAACACATATAATATTATAGTGAATTGATCGTACAAATTAATATGGAACGACAATACAAATTACATATATTTTTTCAAATAATTGTAATTCATTACTTTTAATATTTGTCCGATTATCCATAAACATAAAAGATCCGAACAAATCCCTCAATATGTTCATAATATTGAAAACTCAATCAGCATTATGTCGTAGATGGATTCATTATTTTGTTAATAATAGTAGTTATACGCTCCTAACGTAGAATACTTCAATTAATTTATGGTCTTATAAGGTAACTTGTTATTAACTATCATTGATTTGTCGATGACACTGTTAATTATATTTAATAATCGTCGGCTATTCATAACAGTTACCTGTAATCATGCTTACCTTATATGTATGTATGTAATTATATTTTTCAGTAAATTAACATGTCATTAGGAACATATTTTTTATGTCATGTTTATGACTAAAGGACATATGCCGTATTATATGCTTAATACTAATAATAAGCATATATGCCTACCTCTTCGGTTACACGCGTGATGTTAAATTATTTAATAATAATAATGTTATATTTGACAACTGTGGAGCCCTAGATCACAAAAAACACTACAAAATCTCTCAGAACTAAATAACGTAACAAAAAAGCGTAACTTCACGCCTGTGATCCCCAAGGAGGTACACAGAGGAGGGTAGTACACTTCCACCTATCACCAGTTAAGTTATCAGTTAATTTACATCAACTAAATCTTTATTTCGACGCACTTTTCTCATTTAAGTTATGAATTTTGAAACGATTTTATTCCCCTAACGAATTATTACCAGCCCTTACAGGTTAATAATAAGATTTAGGGACTGGGTTTTCGAGGGGGTATTGGAATCTATCACATATGTAGTCGTATCAGTCTGGCGTGGCATAAAATTATATATCGAATCTCGGTTTCTGTGAATGTATATTTACCTTGTTGCGTTTACTTTTGGTTTTCACAACATAACTGTGTGGGCATGTCAGCTTGAAGTATTATTTAAAGTGCTAAGACCAAAAAAACATTCCAGCTATGATAATATAATTTGACCCGTGAATAAGAAGTCTGGGAAAATCACATTGAATAGAGAATTATAATGAAGACTATTGTATTAAACTCTTTTTGAAGTCAACACGAGATATTGTAATGCAATGAAAGTGATCTCTTTTGGCAATCATGATCTAGATTCTAGAGGTTTGAATTTCATCTACCCAGCCTGTGGGTCTGTGAGTCAAATCCCGGCACGATGCTCTAATTTTAAAAACAAACCATATACGTTTATAAGATCAAATATTACTTGATATAATGATTAAGAAATCGTGAAAATGAAACACTGGCACCTTAGAATACCTTCTCCATATAATATTCCCTAAATGGTCTAAACTCCAGTAAGCTGCGATTGTACAGCGCCTTAGATATTATCTTTAAATCTTCTTTTTCATTCGAAGAAGGACACTCTTCTCTTGAATGATGATGGTGATGAAAATATTAATTTCACAAACAGTAATTACGCCGGTCATTCAATAAAACCGTTCTCAAAGAGTTTACGGTACTCACCTATATACGTAAGAAAAGGTCACGCCTGTAATCTCCGGAGAGATAGGCACGGGACTGTAGTACACTCCCATATTCCACCAGCTACTTTTACGTTCCATCGTAGAATACGCGGTGAGCCTACTGAAGTTTGAAAAATCCAATAGTGCCCGACCCAGGATTTGAACCCAGAACCTCGCGATCGGCGGTCGCGCTTGCAACCAACACGACCAACGAGGCAGTTACCTATGTACATTTTGACGCATCCATCACACATACTCATGTAATGCCAACAACGGCCTTGTCAATACACTGTTAATGGCAGTAATTGTACAAACAATATTAATTGACTTAGCGGAATTGGACTGTGTATCTAATTATGTGTATTGTTTCACTGAGTCTCTCTTTAACTGTCATTTGACGATTAAATATTTATAATTTCATCCGATTGATGAGTAGATTCAATATAGAGGTGATCACCTGCGTCCCACGGTGCGATGTCAAGGGTTTTAAAACAGTATGTTATATAGTAAATACCAAGTTAAATATCCGTATGCTAAGTGACGCACACTCTTCGTTCAGAATGTAATATGGACGAAAGTCATGAGTACTACATAGAAGCGACCATTTCAATTGTCAGTAGTAAGAACGTAACTCTCAACAAGCGGGTGTACTGGAGTCATTCACTGTAGTTATAGTAACATAAAGTAATTGGACTGATCTTTCCAATGGTCCACTTCCTTCCTGAAGCACAATTAGCTATTTATGCTACACGATTAATAGCCTTATTAACAAGTATTTGAAATAGTAGATTGAAATTAACATTTATTTTTCCATAGTTTTTGTCGAGGTCGATGTTTGTCAGCTGTGACTGCTGACTACTCGTAAGCTTCTCCCGTTACATTTTAAAACTCCTGATGGTTTGATGTTTGATGGTTCCCCTGTTGGAAGCGCTATGGTCGTGACGCATACCACGAAGGGCTACTGTATATCTATATTAACGATGTTTTAAAAATCTGGATTCGTCTATGCTAGGTGTCTCTCGCGGATAAAATCAGAAATGAGGCTATCCGTGAGAGAACCAAAGTAACGGACATAGCTCGCGGAATAAGCACGCTGAAGTGGCAGTGGGCTGGCCATATATGTCGCAGGACTGATGGCCGTTGGAGCAGACGAGTCCTAGAGTGGAGACCGCGTCTCGGTGAGCGTAGCGTAGGACGACCTCCGACCCGCTGGTCCGACGACATTCGTAGGATCGTCGGTTGACGCTGGATGAGGAACGCGGAGGACCGAGCAACGTGGCACCCTATGTTCAGCAGTGGAGAGCTGTGGGCTGATGACGATGATGATGATGATGCATTCCATTCATGTTACCAAACTATGTACAAAGACGAGTATATATGTGCAGTACATACCTACGTGTATTATGTATATATGTGCAGTACATACCTACGTGTAGGATACCAAAGCATAATCGGCTATATTTTTTCGTCCGGCCCGCTGTAGTATCGGTTACGGAACGCGATAGTGTGAAAGGTAAGGGACACGCGGCGATGTATTAGCGGTTCACTTCATGTTATGACTACGAAACCCGCGATTTGTATGTTTATATAAGTATTTTTTTTTATATTGTAACGCCACCTCACATTTGTGGTAGGTAGAGAGTAGCAAGTGCCAAATACCTCGGTCCTCTGAGATGTCATGTGCTACTTCCACAAATAAAAAATATACACATTCTGTTAAATATTTTGTCAAAGTTGACAGCTGCAGAATAAGTTTAGACTTAATTATTAACAGTGTTTTTGCAAAATAATGCTCGATTTAATCACCTACAATTTCGTCATCATCATCAGCCTATTGCAATCCACTTCCATAAGCCATAAAACATACGGGTCACGAAAAAATATAGCTTTCTCGCTGGCTGCGTAGCGCACCTTTTCGCACGCTACGCTAGGAACACGAGCTGCCGCGCCAGCGAGCGCCGCGTCGAGTTACATCTTGCCGTTAAGCACAACTAAAAAGTATTTGAAATAAAAATATCAGATCCGTCATTGTTCTACGATTGCGACGATATATTGTATTAAAAATATTTTTTTTGAAGTTCTTAATTTTGTTTTGAACTGATGTTTCTCCTTAGCGGATTTTAGCGGAATCGATTGCTTTAAGTTTTTTTTATACTTCTCCTTAGGTAGGTAGGTACATACATTTTTTATTTTAAACAAATAAATAATAATTGAAGAAACGATTTGATTTTTATTTATTATCTTTACCTGAGGATAAATTAATAATAAGTTACGATAAAAAATACAAATTAACAATTTTATGGATATTAAATTACAAAATTGTTAATTCGCTTTTCTGATTTGGTCCTTCTACACAATTACATATTTTAAAGTTTTGTTAAACCAAAATAAAACAACTAAGTACGAACTACGGGAATAAACTATTTAAATAGCCGCTTCCACGCTCTTTGTGAAGCACAGAATACATTGATAAGAATCTCAGAGACGCGCGATGTTTTGAGGTGATGCCGCTTTTCGCACGCTCGGCCGTGCGCTCGGAATACTAACTAGCTTATTTATAATGAAATTAATGTGAAGACCGAAATAAATTCCAAGGGCCAAAGACAGAACTGTTCTTGTCCGTTTTCATTGAAATATGTAGGTTGTGTTTTTAGTACTAATACAAATATTTATAATAATTTTATAATAATACCACAAACTTGGCCAGCGTGGCAAACTATGGCCTTAACCTTTTCTTATTATTAAAGATTGAAGACAATTATGATAACGATGAAACGGCAAAACGTCAAATACTCAGTAGAGCAGAAGCTTTACAAACTATGTATATTTGTATATCGTACACATTTTAAATTCCATATAGTCAACATACATAATTTAAAAAATGCTTTTTCGTTTAGTTTTCCATCGAGAACATTATTTGTTTAACGTTGTAAGGTTGTATTTAGTATAAGTTTGTTTTATAAATTACTTGTTTCTTTATTCAGTTCAGCGTTGATAAGGTTTCAGATTACACCGGAATGTTTTGGCTGCTCGCACGTCCGCGCCACCTACGGAATATAAACTGCCCTATTGAATTTCTGGGCCATGGCCTGTCCATATTTGAAATTTTGCCAACTATAAGAAATTTACTATCGTTTTGTAACAATGGTGCCGCGAAAAATGCAGCAAAACCAACTGAACTTTATTAGGTACAATGTTGTTTAATCAAGAGTTGGCGACTGTGCCAGCCATTGAAGTTGAAAATAAAGTAGACCACAGTAAAATTATTTAAGAGATTTCCTTATTATTACACATTTTTAATGTACATTATTCCAAAGTAAATGATGTTTATATCAGAACAAGTCTATACGAAACTAGTCCATTGACAAATATTTATATAAAATGGCGGTTAAATTAATTATTAATGTTCTATGTATTTGTTGTATTTTCGCATTTTTTCATACATTCTTTTTTAAACTTTTTCTACTTTCTTTTTTAAACGTTTATTCGCTTTGTGTCGCCATCTGCTAACGACTTACGTAACCAGTAACAGCAATAACGTTGGTTTCTTCAAGTAAACTTAGTTTGTATTGGTTTACAGAGATGGCGCTAGATGCATAAAAGTAACAATGATTTTTCTTTTTCCAGGTAAACACATATCTTTGTTTCCGACTGGATATCGAAATTTGCTTATCAATATTTGGATGCACTTTTCCATGTAAGTAATATTCTGTTTGACGTCAATGTTGCATTGAATTGTGTATCAACAGATCACATATGAATATATTTGACAGCGCTTATCACTTATCAGATTTTGATAAAACACACTTAATACTTTAGTGTTGTTGAACAATTCTACGTAAAATGAGCTCGTTGCGCATGTCACGTATACACACAGTTAAAAAAAAATGACTTACCAACAGTGAAACAAAACATGTTATTGTGCCAGTGTTTTATTATATTATTATAACAATATGTTAATGACGTCAATATTTTTGAAAGTTGAGTGCATTAAAGTTTGAAAGATGTGCATCATATATTGCGTAAGTTTTTTTTTGTAATTCATGTCGAATACACTTTTTAATATTACGCTACAGTTAAGAAAATTAAAATTCAGCCAGCTATTTAACTTGTACAGATTACTATCTCATTCGGTCTTGGAAAGATAATAATTTCATAAGATACTTGGCAACGAGAACAACGTTAATGTACAATACTTATGTTTCTATGGTAATAACTACGATATTGTGCCAAAGCGAACACATCGCAGAACTTCCCGAGATACCATGTTAAGCGTTACTTAATATGAAGGAGACTAGTTCTGCCTACGATTTCGTCCGTATTGAATATAACGGGCTTTTGAAACACATATTACCTAAATCTTGACAGCCTCTTTGGTCGAATGGACAAAGGCGACTGCTAATCGAGAGTTTGTGTTTTCGATTTCCGAGTGGGGTAATTCGGTTTTTCTAAGTTGAAATTCCTAGTCGTGGCTCGGAGTCTGGATTTATCCCTTGTGTATGATGGCAATAGGCCGTATGTCATAGTGGGACATATAACGTAACAGGTAAATAGTAGGAGAATATTACACTCCTTTGCCTCCCTCTTCGGGGAATATAGGCGTGATGTTATTTATGTACATATTTTGTATCAACCCTAAAGAAATATCTTGTTATTCCATGCGTGGTTCACAACAGAGCTTAATGACAGTGCTTATTAAAAAAAAATAACTCGGTGTTACGTCTTTCATGTATACGTAGGTATGAGAATCTTCGATTATTTTGACTCATTGATAACATGTAAAAATATAAAAAGAAGTAAGTATCCCTCTGTGTGTATTGTTTTTACGTCACAATCTGTATCGATTAAGTTGAAACATGTTACAGAGATCGTTTGGAACTTTAAAAAGGATGTAAGTTCTTAGTATTGATTACTAATATACATATTAACTTTAAAGAGAAATGAAGACGCGGCGAACGACTAATTCAATCAACTGGACCTGGAGGTTGTCAATAGACCCTGTTGTGTCTTTATCAAGCGGTGACGTTCACGATAATGTCCGCGAATATTAATTGTATACATATTATCGGTTGACGTCACGTCAATATTCGTGACGTAAACATTATTTAAGTATACATCAGCTGATACTATGTAATTGCCCAGCGAGGGCAATATGGGCGTAACCCCTTAGGGGAGGTTCATGTCCAGCCGCGGTCGGTAATAGGCTGATCATGATGATTAATTATGCTTCCATCTGAGATTTCCCCGAAGCAGTACCTATGACATGGGGTTCTTCGGGAAAAGCTCAAGGACAACTCTCCTTCAAAGCTGGCAACGCATTGGGTTTTCCTTTAATGTCTCGAATGTCAATCAGTTGACCCATATGCCTTTTTTGCCAGGCTGAATAAAAATACCGTACTTTAGGGCGCCTTCCGACTTTTGGGTCAGTAAAGTTGTGAAGACAAGTGGTAGCGAGTGAATGCGATCTCCAGGGAATTGAATATTGTGGAACGCCTCGGATAATGCCCTGTATCCAGCGGCGGAAAGTTACAATCCGCTGTGCTGGTGATGTTAACGATGATGTCATACACGCAGTATCGACAAACGAATCCTCTAATAATACCTACTAAGCTATATGTTATGAATCATTAAAATCTATTTCCAATAATGTAACAATGTAATTTTATGAATGCTCACATTACAGGTAGAACGATTGTACGTCTGTCTGTGTTGCTGTTTGCATTGGTAATATTTTTGTTTTTGGAGTGAATTGACATAGATGCATTTATAGTCGGCGTGTAACATGCAATAACTCTCGCTTAAGTAGCGTTGCATTGCATTGTTTCTCAATAATAATTATTATTATTCAGTTGCTGCGTGTTGTAACTCTTGCTTATTAACAATAAATGCTTTCTACATAACATCACGCAATTTCCGAAGAGGTAGGCAGAGGGATGTAGTACACCCCCACGTTTCACCAGTTACGTTTACGTCCCACTATGGAATAGGTGGTAAGCTTATTACCGGGCACGTATCCAGACTCCGAGTCACTACTAGAAAATGTAATCTAAATTAGAAAAATCTAGTAGTGATTGATCCGAAGCATCCGCGCTTACAACATACACTACCAACGAGACAAACTTATAATTTCTTATTATTTATGATAAGATTTTCAAGCGCCTCGTGTACACTAAGTGTTAGATCTGTCTCAATTGTGATCTATATGAATAGCTTTTTAGTACTTCGCCTTTTTTTCTGGTGCCTCACCAACCAGTGAAGGTCAGCGGTCAGCTCCGCATATTTTGTTTGCTCCTTTTCAGTACAGAAGTAATAAATTTTATATCACTTTAATCAATATGCTCTTGATGTAACAATGAGTTCTAGATATGACAAGCATATGACATCATAATACGTAGATATCATAAATCATAGGTCAAAAGGATATTTATGTTACAAAAAAAGACGATTTTATAGTTAAACTTCTGAACATCCGTTTGTTGTCTCTCGGTAGCATCATGGATCCTAACATCCCGGAGTCAATGATCATACTGGAGAGGCACTATAGCAGGTTTAATTAAAGTCGTGAACATTAACCACCTGTATTCATTGTCATCCCTATCTTGAGCTCGCGCCTTATTGAGGTCGCTCTTAGACACTGTAGTCATAGGGACGTTATTTAAAAAAAGAACGACGCTTTTTAATATTCTTTATTATATTGTTCCACAAAGTCCCATATGGGGTAGGCAGTGAGATCGAACTGTCAAATATCCTTAAGCATATTCTAAATCTAATATGTTAATTACGCCTCGTTATGAGACAAGTAATTGCTATATCATAGTGAATGTTGGCATTGTGGTGTCATAACAAATAATATCCAACTATTTGCCTAAGGCCTCCTCGCGTGTCCCTGCTACGTGCTAAGTTTAATCTCCACGCCGCGACCGAGGCAGTGTGTGTGGCTTATTTTGTGAGAGGTGTGATAAGATAGGGGGTTTAGTAATGAAAATAATTCAACGTCGATGTGAAGCAATGTTCTGGTTACACTATGATTCTCTATCGGCGCCAATTGTGATTATTGTCTACCAATTTGGAGATGGTAATGAGGCGGTTCGAAATAAAACCAGCCCCTCCGTTAACGTGTACCGGGATAGGGCAATGGGGATGTTTCAAAATGGTCCCAACTGTACGTCGTCCATGGAGTATTCAACGATAACATATAACCAGATCTTCATTGTAATAATTCTTCAAAAATCTCCTAATAAAGAAGTTTTCATTCCGTATTATTATTATCTTGACTTGTCTTTCGTCTTTTATCAGATAAAGTAGGTTATAGCGTAATCTAGGCACCGAATGGCCCCTGAAAAAAATACATCTGAAATGATGTGTTTTACGGTATGCAATAAACATCTATTTATGCGAGCATTAAAAAATATAAGTGAATAAATCATATTTTAAGAAACACAATAAATTGCCAAAGAACTGTACACAATTTATTGAATGTTGTAGATTTTTGTAAACCTACACTTGACCGGTGTGATCTACAATATTAACCTGGATTTTGGGAGGAGAGTCATCTCCAATAATGGAATAAAAATAGGTTATTGATATTACCTAATGCAAGCCACCTGTTATAGCCAATGCGGTCGATACTGATCCAGACTTAAGAACTTAAGAACATAATAAGACTTAAGAACATAGTATTTCCAAATTCAAGTATGTATTTTCATTCAACACGGTTTTTCTGTTAGTAAATCGTTAAATTGCTTTAACCGGTAGTTTGCGTACACCCGTCAGGACAACACTCGCGATCAATATTTGTTAATAACGTGTACCGAGCACTAAAACTTGACGGCTTGAGGATATGTGGAAATGTTAGAGACTTTTAAATAGTCGCTACCGTTACTTAATGCTTTAAGAACATTTAATACAAATTCGAAAGAGCTCTTGTCATGCTGAGGGAAACCCGGTGTCCTAGTGTGGGAAAACAAGAGGGTTGGTAATGATGACGATGATGACAAACAAACAATACAATCGTTTTTACACCTCGCGCGCCTTATACTGCGGACAGTAGTTTAATAAATTAAAAGTTTAAAACTCACTCAGGTTATATTACAAGTCAAAATTAATATTTTTATCCCGATGCTCGTACTGCCATCATGTCTGACTATTCTAAAATATTTGATTTTAGGATTTTAATGAAAAGCAAACATTTTGAATTGCTTAAAAGACCATATAAATATGAGATCGAATATTTAGATGACGGGTATTGCATGATGCGAGGGAGAGAAGCCAGTATGACCTCTACTCTAAATCTGCAAATCCACACGGTCACTGCTCTTGTCATTAACATAATAATAACTCAAAAAGTTTTCTCATTCGCTTATACATATATTTAAGAACCCTGAATCTGACCTCAAACCACTTTTAGTTGAAATAATGTAGTAATAATAATTGCACTGTGTACAGACCTTGTTTCGCATTTGTATAATGTCACTGCAAGGCATCAACGTCTGGTTTATCTCCGATAGTGCACCGCTATTAATCTGAAACTCCATTGACCTCTGCGGTTACTTTTGTAAGTTAGTATTTAGCTTGTAATCAAATATGTTTAAAGACTCTTCATCATTATTATTATCATTATCTACATCATATAATTAAGACTTGTATCGTTCACGTGTTCATGTCTCCTATCTCCGAATGTAAAGGGCTTACACCGGTTCACATGCCTAAAATAATATTCCGGAGAATCGTAAGCTGTCTTGTAGGGTCCACTGCGATGTTTACCGTCTTCATAACAATTACATATTATATATGTAGTTTAATAAATTCCTACAACTTTGCCAAATAAGAGGTGTCATTATTTGGATTTGAACCCCAAATTCACAGAGTAGAAGTCTGAAATTTAAAAGCACTGGGCTATCACCGCTTTGCAAAGTCAATTTGATTATGGCTAGGATAAATTTAATAATCTATTTTTTGCACTGTCTTGGTGCATGGCCATTGTCTGACTGCTGGATATATAAGTTCGTATCCGCTGCGCAAGCGAAGATAAAACAAGTGAATAACGAAGATTGTCCCACGTTTTTATAGGATTCTTACCTCGTGCCACGTAATTATAACATCGTGAAACTTAACACAGTCTATAGCGCAGAAATTCTTTTGGAAATGCTCAATAATCCGGACGTTACTTATCTTTCCAGATCACCTTACTTATCGTTTCAACCTCACCAACAGTATCAGGCCCATGAGTGGTCCTTTATGTGTTGCACGACGAATATTTTTGAGCTCTGTTAAATTATTATTGTACGTGAAACAAGATAGCACGATGATCGCCGTCGTTGTGCTCAACAAAGCCCTTTCAAGCGAAGCTCCGCCGACCCCTGGCCCAGTTTGTTTTGAATGATGCATGATTATTTAAGAATTGCACTGTGCTTTATTGTATGCAACTGTCTGCGCATATCGAGATCACGACTTGGATTATGTCATGACCATCCATATATCAGTTTTACCAGTTTTAGAGATAATATACAGTTGTTATATGGCCGTTTGTATCGCGATTTTTATGTTGTTGTAACTATTTTGTTTAAAGTTGAGCGCGGTCGAGATTACATTTTTAATAAAAGACAAAAAATTTAAAAAAAATTCAGAGACCTATCTAATAAAAATATTTTAAACTTCTAAGGTAAACAATATATTTTCCTGTGTTGAATATGAAGACTTCAACGGTTCTTACTAGCTTTTCTTTCCTTTTACACGAAGGCTATCTGAAAGGCATTTCTACGCTCGCTCTAAACATTTTTTAAACCATGTATTTCCAATCATTTCCAATCATTTCTGTATATTTTCAGTTAATGTGGACATAAAAAGTACTTACAATAATTGTGAAGTACTTTCTTTTTAAGTATGAACATTGACGAAGTGACTGTGTGTTATAATCTAATAAAAGCCAAGGATACGATCTACGAAATGAATACATCAAGCCGCAGCACGCCATATCTCAGTGGGTGATGTGAAACAGAAATACGGCGACGGTAATGACCCCACATATCAATCGAACGGTCTTAAAGGATTAATTCCGACCATAACACGCCCGCAGGATCCGATGTTGGACATTCTACGTCCGTGTGCACATTGAGTGGGTGTTTGAATTTAACGTTCCTCACGGATGTTCCATTTTCGAAGTTGTTTATGTATGTATATCTGCCGATCGGTAATCTGCTACGAAAATATGCCACGAAAATTTTACAATTGTTGAGCGGTAGTGCATGGGGGCTGTATTGTATTTTACACTAGAATTTATTGAAATGAAAATAGTATTGTAATAATAATATTCTAAACTTTAGGACGTCGTCAGTATTTTAGACTAAATGATTTAATACTTATATAAATATTTTTATTAAACTTATCCAAAATAAATAATATTTTTAATGTACAGAAACTACTTCTACAGAATGAGTATAAATACACTTTATTAGGTCATGAAAAAACCCAGTGCTATTTAAATTATAAAATTAAAATGTTATATTTATTATATATAGTATTATTATTTATTATCAAGAGCCAAATAAATTACTTCAGTATTATAAAAGTCGTGTGTTGAAAACACTAAGCAATACATTTCGAAGCGTAGAAAAAATTCCTTACGTGGCAATGTTTAATAAATTATCGTGATAAATATCTCTTTTCACACACATGGAACTTCAGCTGAATATAGCTCCTGGCTTCGTGCTAAGATGTAATATGTGTTTATAGACCATAATGGCCACTAGCTTTGTCAATCTCCACATATTAACGTCTCAGTATTTCCGTCGGCCGTAAAGATATGGCATTACCCGTGCTGATGTATGGTGATGTATTCTAGACTCTTCTCGGAATCTTGTACCGACTTTGTTCTAAAGTAATCTTGGCTCTATGTCATTCTCATTAGTGTTTTATTTGATGGCTTCTGAAATTATTTGAGTACGTATTACGAAAAGTATGCGTGAATGTAATATTTGGGTGATGGGAAGGCTCTTCTATTACAATAAAGTCACATAGCGTAGAACAGAAGCAAAAGCGATTTTTTAAATATCGTAGACGTTTAATTCTAGCTTAAACTTATTTTTTTTTTAAAGATTTCGTATAAATATCTGTTACGTAATGATTAGCGAAATGTATTCCGTGTCCTTAAATAGCCAGGAACGCTTTGATTAGAAAGCGTTAAACATTAAAAGCTTCAACTTCTTAAAGATACAATAATTAACGCTTCGATTCCAAAGTGCTAATTTTCGCCAACAATTTGGACAGATCATTTAAAAGTTGCGTACGTATATTTGGGTGGTCATCGTTATTTCTATCACACATACGTCATTCGTTGATGACGTAAGCGTTGCCTTAATGTTCAC
>DWFO01001319.1:0-16256 GCA_018246595.1 Mimoniades nurscia nurscia | reverse complement strand
GCCCGATGCATGGCAATAGGCTCACCACCTATTCCATAGTGGGACGTAAACGTAACCGGTGTAACGTGGGAGTGTTCCTTCCTCTGTCTTCCTCTTTGGGGTTACAGGCGTGAAGTTACGAAGACGAAGTATAAACAATTATATGATTCTTCATATAATTGTTCATATAATTGAAAACTGAGCAATGTTCTTCTGAACATTGCTCAGTTTTCCCACGGTATGTCTGCGGTATGTCTGCCGCTTGTGAAATTGGTTCAGTGAGTAACTTTGACATCTGTCACACAGTCACACCCTAGCGCACGTTACGCCACCTCACCGCTTTTGTTACAATCTGTGTTCTAGAACGTTTTCAAATGGAGAATAGATAAGCCTTTAGGCAGAAGTTCTTAACCTTTTTTATTATCGCAAAGGCTTTTATACAGAGATTCTCAACTTTTTCTTTCCCGTTGGCAAACTTATATGATGTTTCCATTTCTTTATCGGATAGTAAGTTTTGATCGTAATGTAACGGAAGTGCTTAAGGTAGAAATGTTCAAACATTTTACATTATATGTATATTAAATTATAAAGTCTCTAAAACTGGTTCCCGTATAACCAGGCAGTGACGAATGTAAAAGAAGTATGTAAGTCTGTAAGAATAGAGACATTTGGTACTTGCGCTCTCTGTCGACCCCATAAATGGATATATCTCTTTATTGATGCCCTTGTGCATATAACGTTACTATGTAACAGATATCTGCAGCCGGAAGTCCTGTTAAGTATATGAAGAATATCCAATTTAAGATTTTGGATACACAAATTAAAATTTACTGTAGACATTTCAATTTATTGTTATTATTATTTGTTTATTCGCATATATAAAATGACAGTTATTTAACATTCACCCTAAGGAATTCTGAGCGTAGTGTGTTATCACATTACTGCTAACAAAATGAGTGTTAAAGTTTTATTTTTAATCTTATTACAAATCGATCAGCGCGTGGACATCGTCGCAATTGACCCAAAATTGTGAGTGGAGATTCGTGTCTAACGGTGGAATAATATGTGAAATAATTCATAATAATTAGACAATGACAGGTGGAGGGAGAGATATAATCGTATTACTGAGGATCGAAAGATATTTTGCGTGTGACCTCTAACAAGCGATGAGCGACCTGATTCCTTAACCGCAACATAGCGATTGTGTTGCGAGTGTCTGTTAGGCTTATGTTAATTTTCTGTTGTTTTTTTTTCAGGTAAGTACAACCGAATACAAAGTACGATCGTGGCGAGATTGCTTAACGCACCAGATAAGTTAATCTTCATAATTATGTTTGCACAATAATTCACAGCAACATTTTCAAGTTCAGTACGCTATTTGGTATTCTTTGAGCCCAGTAATTGATGTGCGTGTTACTTTTTTCTTGTTTTATTTTTGCAAGTTTTATTATCGTGAATTCAACGAGAAATGGAATGAATCTACGGGTATGTTTAGAGTCTTACCAAACCGTTTATACAACATTGAACACATATGTACATTCATACATATAATATATAAACTCAAGACAGGTTGGTTAATATTAAGCTAACATTTATTATTATTATCTAATCACGCTATCGTTTATGTAGAGCATCGAGTGGCAAATGTCACTAGATTATATTAAGAAGTCGGTTAATTTTTGAAACAGCGTCTAGCTCATCAGTCAGCATCTCACTTATGTATCTATGGATCAAACGATCAGACAATACCATGGATTATCCTTTCACACTCTAAGAAGAATAACCTGCATCGAAAAAACATTAGTGTATTACTATCACTTTAAAAAATATCATTTCCTATAAACATAGTCGTTGATGGATATTGAGATAAGAATGTGGAATAACAGAATGCTGTCAGTGACATGAATCGGAATGCAAGGGGGACATTGCGATGTGCATATACGGACATGCGCGTAAACACACGATCGTCAGTTTTTGGACATAACTTTTTATACCAGATTCTACACCGCATACATTTTTCCGTTATCCGGCACCATAAACCCATTTCGACGGTTATTAACATTTATATGCTTAATATGTAAAAAGCACGTCAGGTGTGTGAGAATCGAAATGTTTGGCACTTGATACTCTCTGCCTTCCCCGTAAGACACCTAGTGTGATGGTATAATAATGATAATTGTCATGCTTATGAGTACAATTATAAAATTATGTAAGATTTAAATACTTTATATGGTGTACCGTCCTCTATTACTTCGAATAAAATGTAAGGTGTAAGTAATCGTAATTAGGGCGACATAAATTTGTTCTTTGTATGATGTTACTTCTCCAACAGTTGGAAATAATAAATAATAAAATTGAAAACTTTTCTTGATTTTACAAAGTAGGTAGGCACATATATTTTAAAGAATATAAATATAATATAATGAAATTAACTTGAAAATTAACGGTTGCAGGATTTTTATAATACATATAATAATGTATTCATTAGTCTTGAGCATATTTAATTTTACAAATATATTAATAATAGTAAAGAAAAAGAGAAAAAGTTACTTTTTTTTACTCGTAAATTGCTTACAAACATCCATATGAAAACTTAATTTTCAACATACTATATGATATGCCCGTATGAAATACACCATGAGTCATAAACCAGTTTCGCTATATTTACGATTCCTTGCCAAGAGACCTCAGTGTCATTTCCGGTATGTCTGATTTAATAGCCGCGTCTTAAACCTTCGAACTGCACTTTAAATAGCTGTTCTTTTTTTAAATTACGAACGCGCTAATTATCAGTAAGCCAGCATAATTGCCTACGTGTGTTCATGTTTTTTTTACATTTGACTTTTATTTCATAACAATTATTATAAATATGAAATTAGTCGTCAAATTACATGTTTTTACGTGAATTATTACATCCGTGTATGACGAATTTTGTACTGTTTCTTGGCTCGCGTTATATTAATTTATATCATAAAATAGGACTGGTTAGTTTTAAATTATAATTAATATAATATTAATCTTCCTTTAGCGCGAGGAACATGTAATAAGTAGGTATACGTTAGTAACGATGGCTGATTTAGCCATACAGTATAGTAGTAGTAAAGACGTTTACATGCTATCTAATGTAAATTATTTACTTTAGTCCTGAATTAATAGGTCTTTAGCAGGAATGGAATTGAAATTGATCCTTCTTGTAGTCTGTGTATTGTAGCATGTGTGAGTATATTTATTTTAGTCTACGAACAACAGAAGTATAGGTATAGGCTACACGATGCTGTATGCCTTCTCTTGCCTTCTTGACTATTCTTTAAAAGTAAACTTTTAAAGTAAGAAGTTCCCTAAAGCTTGAAACATTATTTACAATTAACATCCAATAATACACGGTGGTATTTGATAGGATTCTTACTTACAGACTCTTTTCTATCTATAAACGTCAATTTAAATACAAAAAGCCAAGCACGAATCCCATGGAAATAATAATGAATATTACACCTTCGAAATCAACTGCATTATTACATATAAACTGCGCAGTATCCTGATAAATCCTCTTTGACATGCTAACTGCCTCGTTAGTCAAATGTTTGCAAGCGCGATTGCTGATCGAGAGGTCCTGAATTCGAATCCAGGGGATTTTTCTAAATTAGATTTTTGGTTAAAATTTTTAGTAGTCACTCGGACGATGGATTTATGCCCAGTGTATGTTAATAGGCTCACCACCTATTCTATAGTGGGATTTAAACCTGGGTTATGTTTTAATATATTTAGTACACATGTAAGCAAAGCGGGCTTAGTTTTTAAGAAACAAAGCTGGTGGCAAAGTGGTCACTGGTTACCATGTGCGTGTAGAATGCAATCTAATATAAACTGAGCGCTGCAACACAGACGCGGGCGCGCGGGACAGCCACGGGCCAGCCGCGGGGCGACCTTGGATCCCTTTCTACTGGCGCAGGCCACCGATACTAACCTTTACCGGCTGAACCGATGACGATCACGTATACACTACCAATTTCTACTCAGTCAACTATTGAATGTAACCACATATAATATCGCGCCTATATTTCTCCGAAGCGGTATGCAGACGAGTGTAATAATTTTTAACCACGTTTTAACAATTATGTTATGCGTGTCGTGGGATATTGGGTGAGACTTAAAGTTATTATGTGCTATGTACACTGTTTATCCCTAAAAATAAATTTGCTCTAGTAGTGTGTGGAATGGAGTTTGTTAGTTACAATTTTATAAGAAGTTGGCCTTCGATGTACAGGAAGTAAATGAAAACAGAGTAGGTGTTGGTAATATAGTCTGAATATACTGATTGATCATTACATATACATATACGTAATGGCAGATTTGTGGGACCAATGGTTAGTGGATCTGATTGTTGACGGAGTTTGTGGGTTCGAATTCCGCTCAGGACAAACATGTGAATGAGGAGTGAGCTTGTTGCCGCTACATACTCTGCGCTACTACTAGGAATTCAAATTTAGAATTACCCCAGAAAAAAAAACTGACCCGAGGATCGAACGCAGGACCACATGATCAGTATTTTTGAATGCATAGTAGTCGCATTGATGACAATGACAATCAATGACGTAGTACTATTTGAAATAACAAATATAGTATTTGAAATAACAAATATTTGTAAGTACTGCTCCATTTATCAACTGTCACCAAATTTTAGTGGACCCATATTCTTCGCTAAAATTACCTATAAGATGTTACATCTGAAACGATAAGACCATATTTGCATAACTGTTTTTTTTTAATCTATATGTCATATATTTTTAATTTCATTACTATGCAGGTATTTTAATTATAAACAAAGTGCTTAAATAAACATTTATTACTATTATGTATGACGTGAACAATGTAAATTGTCAGATTTTTCTTATTATTTTAACACGATAATGATATGCAGTATAAAAATACAGCGGAAAATCCATTATATTATTGAACAAAAATATGAAAAGCGTTATGAAATAAACTTCATTTATAATATTCGAGTGAACGCCCTTGGCGGTCTCGTTACCGTTCAAGGTCGCATCGGTGAAGATAATGCAGATTATGCAAAGTTATTCGAAAGGCCAGTTACCAGTACGATGTTCCGTATTAAAAATCAATTAAAAAATGTTTGCAGGACAAAATCTACTAAAGGAAAACTATTTGAAATTCAAATTTGTCAGTCAGAATTTTTTTTCTGATATTTCTCTGAAAATGTAAGTTATTCCAAATTTTATATGAATTAATGACGTCACAAATTTAAAAGAATTCCATATTAAGATCAACTATTTAATAATTAAAATAAGTGGGTATACCTATTTATGTACATGCGGATACCTACAGAATTATCATTCGGTTTAGAACTATATTACAAAATAATAAAAAAATATTAAAACCTGTTATATTACATAATTAAGATAAAATGTTTATTCATTTAAGACAGCACAGCAACAGCGTAATAAGAAAATTCTAAGTTTGTACATTCAAACACAGGACAGTATAAGTTAATGTACACATTCTAAATTAAGACGAAAGGTTATGTAATAAAATTTTCTTTTTTACCGCATAACCATATCTTACAAACAATCCAAAATTGTCGTTATATCGCGAAATAATGGTAACTCCGTCTTTCATTTTTGACACTTTCCCGGCTATACTTTCTCCACAGATAATTCACAAAATGGGGTGATTTGAAAAAAAAAGTTCGGTTCGTTTGATTAACATTACGAACGACACGCAATTAAGGCATAGATTTACATACTTCAATGTTGTTGTAATACGTTGTTGTGATGCTTTGAAACTGTAATTGCGTGGCAGCTATTCGGAAGATCGAGGCAGACAGATGGGTGCAGACATCCGTAACAATAACGAATGGAGACAGACACGCAAATGTTAGTAATTTGACTTGCATTATTTTACGTAATATTCAACGCTTCTGCTTACGGGTTTTCATTTAATAGTTAATAAGTATGCAGATACAGTTTTTTTAAACGCATATAGCTTATTTATAAGATATAATAAGTGTTAAATAACAATACTAAAAAGCGTGAAATGCATCTAGGGGTATAATTAAATTCGAGGAGCAAATATCTTTTTTTGCAAACAATGAATTAAAACTTTCACCCAATTATTTTACGCGATCATTATCTAATTCGGATACGTGTACGAGTACCTACTTATTAAATCATTCGTAATATTATTGTGTTGTTTTGAAAATATCGTTACACCGTGGGCCTCCGGAATCATGATTTATTGCTATTGTTTCCAGCCGAAACTAATTTAATGTATTACAAAATAATGGCCAATCTGTGTATATATTGGTGTGCTTGATATTATTTAAATAAGCCTAAGGTTTATATACCTGTATCCATATTTTTATTTAAAATGCCTTGAGCACTCTGAAGACTTATATTATTTAATAAAGGTTTTTAAATAATTCTATTGGTTGATGATGATTACTTGATGAATAATGCTTCTAAGGTTGAACTCGAGATGTTTAGAGCTTTGCTTGTCGATATTATAACCGTTTTGCTTCTACATTACATCAGGCCGGTGTTATGCAAACCAGTTACATGAACTGACAACATTATCAACATAAATGAACATCTAACAGGAATTTCACCGAGAAAAGTTAATTGCTTATTGCTTTTTGCGATATATTGTGAAATGCTCTGTGTAATTGATTGCTGAACGCCACGAGGCGGCGTCGTGGCGCGCAACTGAACTGATCCTAAGCATACCCACCTGTCTTCATAAAATTGTTATAAACTTTAGTCTCTTTGAAATACCGTACGTATTAAAGCAATATTCATTCGTTCAATTCACATATCAATCGTTTCACATATCAATTAGTAACGAAATAAAACAAAACAAAAAACATCTATTAGCCAAGCATCAAATAAAGTATGTATACATAATACGGAGCCAATAAATGTTTAGTTAGCGACTAATAGTTTCAAATGAGCATTTCCTTTATATGACGCTTATGAGTGGGAGTGTACTACACACCTCTGATTATCTCTTCGGGTATTAGAGGCGTGATGTTACCTTTGCGTAATACAAATATATGTCGCGGTGTGACTGCCCAGGGCGGGTTGTACGTTCGAGGACTAGTTCTACTACATGTTACAATACACCTCTTGCGAGGTGCAACAACCATTGTGTGAAATGTATCGTCAACATTTATTGCGTAATAATAACATAACATCGTACTTGTTATTCCCTGATAGGTTAGACAGAGGAGTGATGTAAACCTACTTTTACTAGTTATGTTATATGTCAGGAGCAAATCTAGATTCCAAGCTGCCACTGGGAATTTTAAGTTACGGAAACCTAATAGTATCTACTTCGGAGTTCGAAGTCAGTATCTGTTGATGAGCAGTCACGTTTGCAGGCATTCTACCAACTAGGCAATGAGTAAATAACAATAATACACAATGTCCACCAAATCTCATTCAGCTAAGTTTCAAGTAAGTTGCGATTTCACACTGAAACGCATTCGGCATCTTTCACGACATTGCGTGATGTCAAGCAGGATCTGGCTCGCGCGAGACCGCGGTGGGAACTAAAGACCGGATACACCTACCTCCGCGACCTTAGCTACGCAATAAGATATTATTCAGGATTATATTACAGCGATTGTATAAAAATAATTAACGACCACAATAAAATATTACGGCTGGTTCATTGAAATAATTAGCGTAGAAAGCGTGTTAAATATAAGAGAATTTTGATTAATTAATTAATAAGAAAGCAGTGATAGCCTAGAGGTTTGAAATTCAACCTCTCACTCCGCGATGCCGGGTTCAAATCCTAGCGCGCATCTCTTTATAAATGTGCGTTTTAAGTTTAAGTATCACTTGTTATGACGGTGAAGGAAAACATCGTGAGGAAACCTGCACACCTTAGAGTTACAAAAAAATATATATTCTGTACGGCGTGTGAAGTCCGCCAACCCGCACTTGGCTAGCGTGGCACACTATAATAGCCTTGACCCTCTCATTGTGAGCGGAGACCCATGTTACAACAGTGGAACGATAAAAGGGTCGAGAGAGAGAGAGTAGTTAGTTATAAGAATAATTAGTTTTGTTATCGTTTCATTAGTTCTTACCACCTATTCATTAAGCTGCTGCGTTTGGCATTGCTCAAACGTTTCACGCTTCACAGATCAACACTGTATATCGTAACACTCGTAAATCATATATATGTATATAACTGGGAATATCACGAGTTGCATTGCTTTCACTAATCTTGACCTCCGCTGACCGGTCTGAAGCTTCTCGGACCTGCTCTCCACTGAGCACAGTCGCTAAATTATATTAATCGCATCTGTTCCATGTTAAGCATTGCTCATAGACGCGCGTAGCGGAGAGCGGATCGTATGTTTACGCTCCGATATAAACATTTAACTACAGTTCACAAAATCACTTATTATACAGCATTTTATATTAAAAATTACAACTAATTTTATTAAGTTTTTTTACTAGTAGGTAAAAAACAGTAGGTGTCAACATGGGATATTTATTTTAATATTATTATAAGTAAAGTGTTCATTTAATACGTATACGTATCTGTAAATATTTAACTAGAAATTCTTATTTAAAACAATCAAATAGTACCTGACCCGGGATTAGAACTCAGGACCAGCAGTCGCGCTTGTAACTACTCAACCAACGAGGTACAAAATAATACAAATACTACGGTATTCAAATTTAAAATACAGTAGTGTTTTTTTTCTGTTTATGGTCACCAAACAGCACAAGACTAATGATTTTTTGTACCGAGCTGTTTTTCAATTAAAATACGTACCTACATAGGTACATATGTATATTTGGTGAGAAGAAATCAATTTATTAAGCTAATTCATCGTAAAGAAGAAACATAACAAAGATCAGTAATTTTCAAGACGAATGAAAGTTCTCAAGGCTTTTTCCACTGTGGCTAAGTTTAGAATGGCAGCTTTAATTACTTCAATCAAATATGGCGGGTGCAAGGTCAGCTGTGGAGTGAAAGCGCGTGAAACAAAATGGATGGGCGTTGATTCATTTCATTGATTGATTGATTTAAATGATCCAACATTCGAGGTCAATGTTGAATTGAATCCTATTGCTATGGATTGAAAAATTGATCCAATCTGTTGTAGGTACATTAATCTAACGCGTCAACTTTAGTGATTGAAATTGTTTTAAACGGATATAATTTTGACTAATTAAATTTAAATTGCGGCATCTCTTCATAAATATTTGTTTCAGCTAGTTATGTAACATTTATAATTTGAAAAATTCTATTCAGGTAACACACCATTACGTCCTAGAACAAGTTTATAGTTTATTAAGTCGTGTAAATAAGTCGCTAGATTCTTGTCATTTAATTTGATTTGTAGTAAATTGCGTGAACACGAACCTTTAAACGACGTCGGCTGTTAAGAAATTAGTTTTTACAAATTGAAATTTTTCTTATACAATCAAAAATGCAAAGTGAAATAAGTCTTATTTTTAAATATTCATATACATATATAATAACAAATTACTACTATGGAATTAAAATGATTTTAAGATTGCCTTTTTAAAGCCAAAATAAATATAGGTGCGCAAAATTAAGCTAAAAAGTTACTATTTAAATATTTCGGTACCGTTTGATCCTGCAGACGGTCGCACGACGCTTTATAAATACTGCGTTCAATTTAAGAAGTGTCCAAATATGAAGTTTTATATAAAAAAAGCACATCAATGGAACCCGTCACTTGCACTCTTTTAATAGGGTTGTTTACGTGCCGTATAGTTGGAGAGCGTTTTGCAATAGAATGACTTTGAGTGATATAGAGATTAATAATTTAAATAAAAGATTTGTGTAAGTTATTTTTTCAAATTTATATTGTAGTATTTTGAGTTTAGATTATATTGTACTACATAAATACATTTGAGCTGGATTGTATAACATCTAATAAGTTAATGCAAACAAATATACCTGACACAAAGAAAATAATAAAACAAATACCTTTTGAATTTAAAAAAAAACGGTAGTTGTTTGTGTGAACATCCAGCGGATGCTTTCACATTGGGCAACGTCGTCCTCGTATTATCTCGATATCGGTTGTCACAAGTGCGCCGGTTGCTACAGCAGCGCGTACAGAGTGTACAGACACAGACATTCCTTGTTTCGCAAGTGTTAATTTCGCTTTGTCCATCGCAATGGGACCTGTGCCGGCGTACGATTCTCAGGCTCATCGTCGGACGCCTTGAACTTATAGCGATGCGAAAAAATGTTTACCAATACTTACAATTTTTACATTCATTTATGTGTAGTATGCGTAATGTTTTCAGAAATGTTTTTAGCGCTGCTGTTTATTCTTTTTTATTATTGTTTTGTGTCGATGTTTGCTCTTTTTCTTACATACCAATTTACTGTAAGGCTTTTTGAGAATATAATAAAGTATTGACATTAAAATAAAATATTGAGAATATAATAAAATATTGAGAATAAAATAAAATATTGAGATGTACAGTATTAAAAAACAAGTAAAGACAAAAGCTATGCCCAATAATGTCAACATTGGCCTTAACCCTCACAGTCTATCGGGAGACCCGTGTAACAATAGTAAAACTATGAAAGTGATGAATAAAAATAACTAAAAACGCCCTTCACATAATATCTACCTTCGAATTTTGATTGCATTTGGCGGTAAAATACTGCGTAACATTCGTTTTTGTAGTGATGTTAATTCGATGTACCGTACAGTACCGTAAGTGCCAACAACAAACACACATTCTTAACACGTACATACACACACACTTTGAATTTGTACTAATCTAGTCTTTTGTGTGTAAGGGTTTTTTAAGTAGTATTTTAAACTAACATCACGAGCCATAGAAGTCTTAAACCAGTGTCCAGCACGCCATGCTAGTGTCGATACGAATCGATGTTTCGTAATCGTTCGATGCGGAATCGATTCGCGAACGAGATTTACGCAATCGATAACGCCGTGCACAGCTCTGGGCATATCTGTTGTTTGGACATTCCGTTGTACGGACCATGTTGACTAGTGATAAACACAGATTGAACAATGAAGTAGACATGTCTTTTGAGTTATTCTTAATTATTTTACTTTTTAACATTTTATTTTATTTAGCAAAGGGCTCGCGTTTGATTGCTATCCCACCTGATGGAAAGCAAGATGCTGCCGACGATGCTGGTCTTGAATAATTACAGGTTGTACAAATTAGAAAAAAACCCGGCAAGGAACGATGAATTGTACAAACCTGTCCAGACACGGAACTTTGTAGAATTCAAAATAAGAAAAGTCAAACGCTACGCAAAACTAAACAGTGATATTAAAGTAATTACACATTAAACTGATAACTTAGGAGCCTCGTTAATGAAATCCCGTCAGCGGGTTATCGATGTCAGTCACAGTCCAGTGCGTATGTGGTCACAAGTTGCGCGTGTGACTGTACTGCGTGGGACTGTAGAAAGCACGCTGACGTTTCACTGGCTCTGACCGAGGCTCTTGACCTACGCTGCACGGGGACTCACTCAGCATTTAACTACGTGATGTAGATAGTTCGGTTGAGAAGATAAACGCAAATGTATTTTATCTACATGTACTTTACATGTTACTAATGTGATCAAGTTTTTTTTTAATAAATCACTGGCCAGTGTTACAATACATAGTTAATATTTGATTGTATAGAATAATGCTACAATTTTAAGACTTTCGACTGTCAATAATTAGTAGATATTTGTAATATGCGGTAAAATTTTATATAAGACTATGTAGGCAATATTATTGTGTCGCCCTCTTGTTCGCGTCTGTACATACGAGTATATGAAAGTCATAAGCGTACATGAATGATTTACAAGAAAATGCGCACACAACTCCTTTAAATACATACATACATATGTGCATAATCGAGAGAATACTTTGTAGCAACATATCCAACAATCCTGGAAGAATTCCATAGTTTAGAATAATTGGCAAAACGAAGTAATTCAAAAAGCAAAGTTGAGATGAATCACTTGTAATTGGCCAAGCACGGAAATTGATCACGATGGAGTCATTTTATGGTAACCTATATTTTGATTTATTGGCGGTAAACGATTCGTATTATCTATGAATTACTGTTAATTGTCGCTACTATTAGTGACTATGGCAACATTGATAATGAAAAATATTTTTTGAAATATATTATATGTAGATACATACAATTTTAACACTTATTAATGATAGGTAATTAACACTATTATTAATTATTAGTTACTTTATCCATATACAGTACAGCAAGAAGTTAAAACCTGCTTGTTTGCTAAGTTGAATATAAAACAGTAAAGTGTATAGCAAAATGTTAAAACTTCATGATTTATGTAAACATTGAGTATGTGTGCTAATACTGCATGTTTGAAAATCTTAAATTTTAATTACTTTTTTAGATTGTTTATTTATTTAATCGTATTTGTCACATATTCATGACCACTTACATTTGCAATATTTATTATTATTACTTGCAATTTGTTTTTTATGTTTGGCATCTTGGGGCTTTATTTGAAATCTTATTTAGAATTGAAATTTCAAATGCCAAAAGGTACTAAAATTATCCATTATTATTAAAAATAAAAAAATGCCAAAAGGTATTAAAATTATCTTTTGAAAATGAAATGAAAATTTGATCACTTTTTAAATTTAGCAACACTGTTAAAAATATACTATTTTAACTACAATGTGCCAGTAAACCTATTATGTAGTAGGTAGTAGAAAGGTACTGGCACGCAGTGTCGAAAGCAGGGACGTCAAATTGACATTTGATTAGAGCTATTTATTTCTCGTTTGCGGCGAATGTCAACTTTTCTTTGAGTCAAACCTTTCGACATTACACCTACTTTATATATAAGCAATGCATAATAAAACAAAATGGAATGGCGCTATTATTTGAATAGTTTTCGAAAGATATTTTTTAAAAAAATATTTCCTGATCCTAATTAATTTCGGTCAGAATTAATATTGGATGATACGCATGTAATTATACAGCATTTATGTTGGAAAGTTGAGAGGTATTCTATGATGTAGTCTAGGGCATAATGTCGATGTTTAGGGGCGATGTTATAGTTCGTTGACTCTGCTTATTGTATGCCAAATGCAATTATACCAAAATTCCAAATATTCAATCTTTCAACATTACGACTCAAAGAATATTACTGAACATCGAAATTTGGACACCCAAGTCGTTTTAAGTGGTTCCGCAGTAGTCTTAATTAAAGTACATAGTATTCACGTGTAAGCTTGTAATTGATCACCTAAACACCTACACACGCTGAATATGAACGCGGTCGCATAACTCTAACAAACCTTGGCGGCTTATTACACCGGACTCGTTCGCACTTATTATACACACATACACATGCACACACACCCACACTTTCGTGCTAAATATTTATCGCGTAATTACAGTGAGGAAAGCCGAAACGAATAGATAAAAAATGATTAGCTTGCGTCCGGTACAATCAAACTTATCTATGTAAATCAGCTTATTAGACTGCAAGAGTTAATCTCAAACTCAAAGTATCATGTTAACAGCCAGAATGTGGAACGTAGGTGTAGTCAAAGTGAGTTTAATAATGAAATTGTTACTGATACCGTCCGCTACTGTGAGACGCGCGAAGGTCGGACGACCGCATTGTGGGCAACCGCATTCCGTACCGCCTCGATGCGAGTAGTGTTCGCGTATACATTAATTAGTCACATTAGTAACAAGAGCGATATATGACTATATTTGTGTCAGCTGGTCTGGTGGTTAGTGAACCTGACTGCTGAGTTGGAAGTTTCGGCCGTGACGAATGTTGGTGATGAGCTCCTGTTTGTTCTGTCTGGGTGTAATAATATCTACATAAGTATATTATTATATGTTTAGTTATTGGCTGTCTGGTTGCCATTGCACTGGCTTAGTCCAGTTTGGGGTCATATGACTGAGTGTGAAGATGTTCCAAGATACTTAGGTTCGAGGAATTACAGGCATCATGTTACGTATGATACGTGTACTTTTTAAATTTAAATTGGATTCAATATGATCTCACAAGATTTAAGTTTTTTTTTCTACAAAGCGTTATTTTGTCGCAAATATCATAAACTTGCAAGTAGCTTGTAACCGAATAATCGAAACTTTGGTTAGCGGTTAGTATTTCAGGTCTCAAATATAAATGTCACACGCAACAACAATACTATTCGGCTTTTCTAGTGGTTGCAAGCGCGACTACTGATCAAGAAATCTTGGGTTCGATCCAAGGATTATTGGTTTTTTCTTATTGGAAATTCCCTAACATTATTGGTTTTTCTAACTTGAAATTCTGAGTACTAGGACGGAGTCTAGATTTATGCCTGGTACAAGCCTATCAGGTCACCCCTATTACATGGGACGTATTACGAAACTGGTTAAAAGTGGAAGCACCACATGCCTCTGCCTACCCCTTTGGGGAAGAACAGACGTGACGTTATATTATAACAGCAATGGAAAACATCCTAAAGCAACTTGTGTGGGAGAAAGTTCTCCAGAATGTTCTATAAGGCGTGTGAAGGTGAATAACTTGTAGGTTCACCAACGTGGTCAGATTAGATGATGACCTTAACCTGTCTCACTGAAAGGAGCCCCGTGTTGTACAACCGGACGGAGTGATGCTTGGAGACGACTCCAGGTTCACGTGTTTGCAGAATCTAGAATTAGCTATTGAAAATATAAAAGTTACTAATACAAGCTAAACTAAATACTTGATAGATTTACGTATGGCTTAATATTAAGATATATTGTTATTGTCTTCACGCTAGATCCCTTACGATCTAGGGTAGATAGAGAGATAGGGCTCTTTGAACCGAATATCTTTATCATTGCGACCGGACGTGCTTGTTCTTTTATCACTCTTTTCATACACTCATGAAGGTTTTAGACATTAATTTATTCTTGCTTCAAAAATATTAGATTATATAGAGCTCAGAGCCTTCCGCACCCCAGGGTCACGAACTGTAACCGTTGCACTAAGGAAAAACTGTCTTAGTTGCTATTCACTGATATTTCAGCCTCCACGTTATCGCAGTAAGTTCACAGCCCAATAACCTTATTGGCAACCATTGTCTGAGTCATCGGTTTCAGAAATGTTACAGATAAAATCGTGAAAATTTACATTTTTTGTGTTGAAATAATAAAAATATATAAAATGATAAACATAGAGAAAAGCTTCTGGATAGATTTCAATCAAGTTTATTATAGTTTGATTTCTTAGACACTTGCCGCTTATGTAATATGTAAAAAGAAATATAACGATATGATTGTTTAATATGACTTTTTTAAATTATAAGAAATTATTTTTTAAAATGAGCAAAGTAAAATTTTATCTTGTATTATTGTCAATATCATTAACAACGTACACGAGACGAGTATCAACTACGCCTTAGACAATACTCGTAATTATAGAGTAGACGCTGTTATACGGTGTCATACCACAGACTATAGACAGGTTCAACTGTCTAACGCAGAGCATTGCACAGTACACGACCGCCCACAAACAGAATATGGAGCGATGCTGTGGTGATAACTTACACAACCATGGTCACGACGCCCCATTGTATCGTAATGTCACCCACGCGATACCTGACTTCTCCTTCATGTTTACTATTATTAGATAAAAGTGTTAAAAACCGTCTGCTAGTACTTCCGGCATTTAAAACTTTTTTTTTATATTTTAAAAAAGGCTAGTATTTGGCCGCGGTCCTGCCTGATGGGAAACGCAGTTACGTACCTGAGATGTCCCAGGAATCAACAGGCGTTAATTACCGGTTATGACTAATGTTCTTTTCCGTACTGTTATTCTTGCGGCTAAACAGCACAATACTATAGTGATGAGCGCAATAACACCGTAGGTAATTGTATCAATATGAATTAAAACTAAATACATTATAATCAACAATTTGAATAGAACACTCGTAATTACCACTGAATTGTTGTATGCCGTCATTGGCGAATATGAGCAGCGTGTTTTAAATATTATGTCTCTATATACTATGATCCGTAAATAAAGATTATTATTATTAGATGTAAGTACACTACACTCCACTACCTACCTCCTACCTCTTCGGGGATTACAGGCGTGAATTTGCGTATTATTATTATTGAACATTACTGCCTCGTTGGTCGAGTTGGTTGCAAGTGCGACTGCCGAACGGGAGGTCCTGGGTTCGATTCGCGGGTCGAGCACTACTAAAAATTTTCTAATTTAGATTTTCTAGTAGTGTGCTCGGA
>DWFO01001318.1:0-16256 GCA_018246595.1 Mimoniades nurscia nurscia | reverse complement strand
CCGACCCGGGAATCGAACCCAGGACCTCCCGTTCGGCAGTCGCACTCGCAACCAACACGACCAACGAGGCAGTCAAAGGCTAGGAAAAAGGTTTCGAAAGCAATAACTCGAGTGTGCATTGACAAACACATTTCGAGTGTCGGTCCCTTGACTAAGATGGAGATCACTTCGAATGACTCTTTGTAGCCTTAGCTTGCTGACATCTTAGTTTATTTTTACACGTGTATTGTTACTATGTTCCTTTCGAGTGTTTTATCAACGTCCCGGATCAACTCGATGAGATTCTGCAACTTCTGTGTTAAGCATATACTAATAAACTTAATTATTTAAAGCTTATCATTTCCAGTACAATCAGTTTAACGTAGCCAATATAAATCATGTTAAAAACTAGAAATTGTAAATATTATAAAGGTGGATAATAATTTTACAGTCCGAAAATGTTTCAAGGGCATAGTTAATTAATAACTCATTTTTCTTTCATTTAACTAAAGGGGTGTTATCGAGTAAATCGATGACAAAACATCTGTCCAAATATTGTTTGCTATCCGTATCTACGTTAATGTAGTATATCTACACTACATTAAAATAATACATTACGTAAGCTAAACTGCTGATCGAATGGACAAACAATGGCCGTAGCGCTCCGGACAGCTATAAATACCGCCCCAAAGCTATCGTCAATCAGTCTCATTACGTATTTAATTCACGTCCGTGTAACCGCGCGCATCGCTTCTGCATACATCACGTGTGCATTGGGTTCCGCTCGCTACTCCTGACCCTTACTTCGCTATCCTTGTACATTTTCGTAACTTTCTATATATAACCATTCCTGGGTGAGTCGCACACATCTGAGCAGTACACGATACTAAAGTGTCGATGTACAGCAAAAACTCCGTATACACGGCTGGGTGGCGCGCTGACGGTACAAATGGCAGGTAATGCCAGTGATTCACGGCGCGGCGGCCACTGGCGCCGGACTCGACTCATCAATATTGGGCAGCGCGTCTGATATCGGCCATCGCTATTACACCTATGTACGTAGTGTCAGTATCGGCAAGGCGTATTGCAATCACGGGCACATTTTGGAATCACTTTTGCTGCGGGTTCACTGCTGGAATCATTTTTGGAATTCAATTTTGGAAAATATCTCCCTAAAAGGATTTTTCAAAATTCGAATTATTTTCGAAGTTACAACTATTTTAGTGACGCGACAGCTAGACTGGTTTGAGCGGACGACTGTAACAATAGGCAGGTGCAAGCTCGGGCTACCTGAGTATGAATAACTCTCCCTTTTTCTTTTAAATGATATTTCCTATTATACTACATATAGCCCCTTTCTAAATAGTTTGAAGGTCATTGCAACATATTATAAAAATATCTTTATTTAATTTGCTTTTAGTTTGAGTTAGTTTTATGTTAACCTCGAAGCTGTTAAGACGTACGAAAAAGATTCAGTTCCTGATTCAGTTGAGGATATGAGACGCGAAATATGGGCAACTTACTTTCATAAAAGTTCAACTGATGAGAATCCTCAGCACATGAATTGCCCACCTGGATCAGACAGTTGGTGCAAGTGGCAGAAAGCAGCGGCCCAAGGAACTCTAAATGACTTTTCTCATAAGAATCCACCTCTATCTGATAAGGCTTTAGAAGTTATAAAACCTATTTATGAAAGTTTATCAGATGATTCATTATTAGAACGTTGCTTAGGTTGCGAAACTCTAAATAACAACGAGTCGATGAATTCGTTGATATGGACATTTGCACCGAAACATATTCATGCTGGAATTCAAACTATTCAAATTGCTAATTATTTAGCAGTTTGTATTTTTAATGAAGGCTTCTATCCAATTTTAAATATGATGAAACTAATGGGAATGAAAATTGGTGTAGAGTCTCATGGGTTTGCTGTAAGGCGTAACGCAGTAAGGATTGAACGGTCTGAATTTCGAGCTTCAGGTGCTTCAAAAGAAGGAAGAACTGCTCGTTATGAGGAGAGAACTGCTGAAAACAGTCAATATGAAGTAGAGGAAGGGCCAATGTATGGAGCTGGGATAGCAGATTAACAAAACGTAAGTTATATGTACTATTCTATCAGTTACGCTGCCAGAAACTTTAACGTAAAACTTTAAACGTGTTTTTCTCGAAACTACTTCTTTCGATACGGTCGGCACGGTATCTCAAGTTCTAATGAACCGATTTGCTTGAAGTTTATCATGAATATTCTTTAAATATATCTCTATCGCATGACGCACGAAAAACTGAAATTTCAATTTTTTTATATGTGTAAACAATTCGAAAAAGCTTAAAAATTAGGGAAAAATCGACCTCAATTTTTGAGTAGCCGCCATTTCATGAAAAAAAAATTTTTTCCCTTTTTTTCTGCGTCATACGATAATGACATTCATATTAATTGAGAATTTGTCATCTTTTTTTTTCAGATGACCACAAGGGTAGAAATCGTGACGACGAGGACACTGCCTTTTGTTTTCCCCTTCAACTTCAAGGACGCATAATTCCATGAAAATTTATTTTTTTATTTTTTTATTCATTTTTTGTGCTCTTAATATATAAATAAATAAATGATAAAAAAATGGATGGTAAAAATATCAATAGATTTTTTTTATTCACCGTCAAAAAATGCTCAAAATTCGGGCCTCTAGACTAGAATTGTAATTGATTGTAAATTTTAATGTTTAAGTTTAAGTTGTACACATTTTTTTTTTCACTAAATGTGTAACGAAAAACACAAAACTGACGCAAGGTTGCGTTCATAGGATGTAGACTAGGAAAACCACCAGGAAATAATTAGGTGGGTTACCAGGAAAATGTCTAGAAATCCAAGATGACTTGCAGAAATCGGGTTTAGTGAACACATTTTACGGAGACATTATCCACGTCTTTTCGTACATAATACAGTTTTCTATTAAATTCTGGAGCTTTGTGTAACTTACGCTAACACAGCGTAATCCTTAACTCGACAATGTTCTATTAAAACCCCTTCCTCCAGGAAAGTACAACTTTAGAAACATGCATTTTACTAAGCTTTTAGCTAAATTTTAATGATGTTCCATTTATCTGTTGGCCAATGTACTGGGGGTCGATATCTCGAAACCTATCCCGGAAAAATATTTTGTTGTTTGACCACAGCCTATTGTGACTCACATTAACGAAGCTTCTGGCTCGTCAACTGACCTGACCTATTTGGTCAAGATAGGCCTCTTGGTCTGTCTTAGCACCGGTTTCTGTCAACATTCACTTAAAGTTCGAATTCGATAATGCTTTATAAAGGCAACGTATTCAATATGTTATTCAGCTTCGTGTTTCTCTAACTCTTTTTTCTCATTACTATGGCAACACTAAAATACGAACGTTTACTTTCAATAACCATAATTCGCTCCGGTGAAAAGGTCGCGTGCTGCTTGGACCTTCAAGGGTTGTTATCTCGTATTTCTATGTCGCCGCAGCGACGAATACAAATTGGATCTATGTAAATAAATTGTTAGCGCTCTGTAAGAAAATATTTCATCGTTACGTACTTGAATAATAAATATATGTATTATATTGTTGCCTCGTTGGTCGTGTTAGTTGCAAGTGCAACTGCCGAACGGAAGGCCCTGGGTCCGATTCCCGGTTTGGGCATTACTACATTTTCTAATTTCGATTTTGTAATAGTGGCTTGGACTCTGGATATGTGTCCCCGTGTATGGTAATAGGCACACCATCTATTCCATAGTGGGACGCAAACGTAACTGGCGAAACGTGGGAGTGTTCTACATTCCTCTGCCTACCACTTCGGGGATGACAGTGATGTTACGTTATATCGTTGCGATAATAATGTGATTCCGAATTGGCATAGCCTATGTGTATGTATTAGTCATTTAATTTTTAAAGAAAACTGTTTACAAACATTTTCTAATATTACGATTACATGTTACGTAAATGTTGTAAACATCTACAAAAGGAATTTTTTAAAAGTTCTTACGGAAAAAATTAAATAAACAACGTATATTCACGCCTGTAATCCTCGAAGACGTAGACGAGTGACTCGGAGTTTGTATTTGTGCCCGGTGGATGCCCATAGACTCATCCCCTAGTCCATAGTAGGACATAAACGTAACTAGTGAAACGTAGAAGTGTAGTACACGTTGTTCTGCCTAATTCTCTGGGATCATAGTCGTTATGTTACGTTTTATAGTTCAAATATATAAATATAATTATAATACCAGCTCAAATAACTAAGTGAAATTAACGAAACGAGTTGTAACTAATGTAGTCTGTTTGAGTAAGAAATAACTCGTAAAAGACGACCCTCCCTCTAGGGGCTAATGATTAAATCGCGCACATAACAGTTTCAACTTCATCCATCAAAAAACTTTCATTACACCAAGACTCTTTCCAAGTTTAATAAGAAATCAGTGTCGCCCCATCCTTGGAACTTTCAGTAATTGGTCTTTAGTCTAGACTTGTAAAACGCTATAAAAAATTTAACAGCTCTACCCTTTACCATTGTAGTAACTCTTCGCCACTATGGTGGTTATTAATACTTCCTATTTACTACATTATTATCATAACATCTATGATGAGTTCTATCTGCTAAGGTCCTGTTGAATATATTTTTATTTCCCGGCGTAAATGATAAGTCATCATACATTCTGGTTTACCAAAGAAACTTTTGATTACACCGTGTTTTAGATTGTCTTCGTCTTAAATGTATGTAATTAAGCTTAAACCTACCCTCCTGATTCTACTTTCTAAACTAGCTTTAAGAGTCTGTTTCGTTATTAAAGTTCCGTTTATCTTTTCTACATTTCCAAACCATTGAAATACCGCTTTTTTAATATTTTACATAATATCTACGTTTTCTATTTCATCATTCCTAATTTCATCAGCTGTATTCAAATCACTATGTTGTTCTGAATACTCTCGTTGCTACTGTACAAATTCAACTTTTACTTCATTCATGTCATAGCCTACTACTCTGTTAGTTAAGGACTCGTCTCTCCTCCCCGCACCACCTGTCGTGGTGTTTTTTAAACAGTTTTCGGCTACTCATAAGGGACTGCAACGCCTAATCCATTTTATTACCAACTAACACACTCCTGATATTTATATCGATCTTACCATCTGAAATATTAAATGTTATATTTAATTACATTTAAAATGTAAGTATATATGGAGTATTGAGTTAATAACATATTTAATGGCAATGAAACAAAAAGATATGATACATATAAAATAGCAATGGCTAACAATAGAACGTCAACGTGGACATTAACAGAATATCTCGATACGTTTGAAAATCACAGTAGGATACTATTTAATTTGTTTCAGATTAATGATTGCTGTCGATCAAAAACAGATGCTGGTTTTAATAGCAAATTCATTAATCAACAAGATTAGCATCGCTCCCGTTTTAACGTTCACCGAGTTTTATCGTGAACTATTGAATATTAATTTCCAATTTGAGTTTTATTACTCTTTGGCCTTATACGTGTATATATTTTGGTATATTAAATGTTATGAAAACAATATAACTTTACAACGTAACGCTTTTGAATACAATACGACTATATATGTACTTTATAATTTATCAAAAATCCATAATATATCCATGAAAAGTTAATTACACAATAAAATGATTCTAATTTTATACGCTATTTTCTTAACTCTGCATAAGTAACGAAATTTTTAGATAGGTAGCGGAAAATTATCTTTGTATATTGCCAGTGGTGTTTGCAGAGAAAAGTCGTACCCTCTCATGATTCACCAGTTATGTTTCAAGATACCTTAGAACATGAAGTGAGCCTATTTCCACACCGGGCATAAATCCCGAATCGGTACTACTACCGGGAAATTTATGTAAGAAAAACCCAAGAGTACTGTTCTTGACCCGTATTCACCCATACGTAAAATACAAGCTAGAAATATATTATATTGAAGTAATCCACCCTAACATCTAGCGCTTTCGTTATTTTCATTAAAATGTCTACAAGCGTTTCCAGTTCTGATTTATCGAGTTCTCCCATTGGATCGCCAGGCTTTTCATCTAAACCTTCGGCACTGTGAGCGCACCTGTGATCAATTTCAACTGGATCGCTGCCGTTTGTAAGCGTACATACATACATACTGATTGTGTCCCATATGTCTTCGTATACGTCAATTAGTGTCTTGTACAGAATTACCTGTCCTTTGTGTATTATGAAATCAGTTCTACTCTGTAACAATATTGTATCATCTACTTATATTCTATGGTGTTACCAGGATGTACAAAGAATGGTAGATGAAAGAATAACAAAAAAATTTACAGAAGTACTTTTAATTGATGTAAGTGCGGAAGGAGACTAAGTTTCAGCTATTATTAAAACACTCATAAAGTAATTTCACGCCTGTAATCCCCAAAGAGGTAGACAGAGGAATGTATCACACTTCCATGTTTCACCAGATATGTTAAGTTTCCACCATAGATAAGAATTGGTGAGCCTATTGCCATATAACGAGCACATTTCCCGATTCCGAGGCATTACTGGAAAATCTTAATTAGAAAAATCTGATAGTGCCCGACCCGAGATTTGAAACCAGGATCTCTCGATCGGCAGTAGCGCTTGCAATTATAAGGAGCAACGAGGCAGTCAACTATAAAACACATGTATTAAACTAATACCTTAGTTAACTATGATTTGTATACCAGGGTCTTGATTTTGGACCATCGTAATGGAAAGCTGTAACCTTTAATAAGCTGATGATCTCAAATAACACGTTAGCTGATAATTACGATAACATCTGGTATTGATAATAATCCAGATACAAGCTAGGCGTGGATTATTATAGTGGTATTATATTGATGTAATGAGGTCTAGATAAACAAACGAGCAAACAATCTGCTTACATTGAAACACAACATATCACATCAGGCGTAGTTAATCAAGATATAAGTATTGTTAGTAGACTTATTAGTATTTTAAAATTGTTAGTACTGTAAGGTTATTTTATTATGAACTGAAATTTTTTACATTTTTCTGTAAGTCCACTGCATGCTAGTATTTAAAATAAACCTAAATTTCGTAAGAAGTTTTAAAACCGAAATTAAAATACACTCCAAAGCATGCAAATTTGGAAAATATTTCAATAGCGCTGATCTGCGCTAAAGTTTTAAAGGCATGGAACATTGAGATAATACAATTATTTAAGGTCTAAAAACAGCCACTTAAGGGAAGAAACTTTTTTCATTCGTAACACGAACCTTTAGACAGGACTTGTTAATGAGGATCACGGAACTGCAAGGAAATAACTTGAGGAGCTCTCTCACGCACACAGACAATTTGTTTGCTGTTCCAGTATCTATAGGATATGGCCTTAACTATTCTCATTCTGACACGAGCTCTATTGGACAAAAGTTCTACGATGAAAGAGTTGATAAGTATGATAATGATCATTATGGTATTGATGATGGTGGTAACGATGTTGATGGAAATGATAATGACGATGTTAATAGTACCTACAGTATGTAACAAGCTTGATTAAAATTTCATACGAATTTTTATTATGTGTACTAGCCTAGCGAGTCGGGTTAGAATTAAGTGGATTAATATTTTCTCAGATAACTCATAAGAAAAATAAGGACAATAATAATATACCGCGGTTTGAAAAATTGTAGACAATAAAGGTATCTAGGACGTGGACGGACAGGACGGAATAGTTGAGCGATCTTCGTCATTTGGGTAAAAAGTTGGGGGCTTATCCGTGCGCGGGGGACCACGAATTTCGGGTTCCAGACATGTTTTTTTTTGTTAGTGAAAAGCGTCAATGGCGTAATAAGATCCGGACTCGTATTCGTGATAATGCTATTTCCGTTTCTGCTTAATGATTCACGGTTTGTCTCGCGAGTTGAAGGTCTTTAAATTGTTGTATTGAAATAAAAAAGACAGTTTAATGAATTTTTTGATGCGTTTATACGATGTATATGTATATTATGTTTTGTTTTAAGAATCTGTAAATAACGAACTAAACTCGTCAGGTCTGTAATTATAAATAATTAACACTCAGTGCTACCTGAGTACTCCTTATGAAACTTACAGGTCTAATTATATAAAAACAATATTTTATCTTAAACATTATTATTTCATTAAGACAAAAAGAAACAATTAAAATTAATATTGCCTTCTAGCTTTGAGGAACATCATTCCAAATCATCGACTATAAATAAAAACATAATAGAAGTCATGTGAATGAGTTATTATCAATGAGTTAAACTTATTAACTTGTCATAAATAATTGTATGTCCGGCAAAAACCTTAAATTATGGTAACAGTGGAGAGCATATTCCCGGGGTATGCATGTCACAAAATATGTCTCGCCTTGATTTTTTTACGAAGGACAATTTTTTACGGAGGGTTGCTACTCAGGTCGGGTTGAATTCACTGGCAGATTTCCTCACATTATATTACATACGCATAAAGTCTTGTATTTTTAGCAAGCTTTATTCTAGTCCTTGTAGCTTAGTGGTGGTGATTACTAAAAACTATGTCAGTTCAAACAACATTGAGTATATTCGGCCTCTGTTGACTGCCTCGCTGTTGGTATTGGCTGCAAGTTCGACTACCCATCGGGAGGTTCAAAATTAAAGTCGCAGGTCGAGCACTATTGGAGTTTTCTAATATAGATTTTCTCGATGTCTGGATATGTGCCCGGTGTATGGCAATAGGTATATGACTCACCACCTATTCCATAGTGAGGCATAAAGTTAAACAGTGAAACGTGGAAGTATACTCCACTCCTCTGTCTACCTCATTGCGATGTATAGGCGTGATGTGACGTTACGAGTACATTCGGTTAGGTTAGGACTTTCTCCACCGGAAAAAAAAACAATGTGCGAAAATCCGCATCCTGTAGATTTCTCCATATTGTGCTCTAATACACGTGAAGTCGGCCAACCCGCATTTGGGTGACGTGGCGGACTGTGCCCTTGACCCTTCTCATCCTAAGCGAACACCCGTATCCTATAGCAAACATTAGATTGTTGATAATTACTGGATAGCGATATTTGATCGCTTGGCTATGTTAAACTTTATATGAGTTTTAACATAACACAACATCACGTATAAGCAGAGGAGTGTAGGCCTCACGGTTTTCACCACCACTTTATTTATCACTGATGCCAATTTCATCGATGGTAAGAATATTTGGTGCGTTACTCCATTTTTGGGATCATCATTACGTGGGAGTGTTCTACATTCCTCTGCCTACCCTTTCGGGGATTACAGGCGTGTTGTTACTTTTTTTTACTCCATTTTTCAAATTATAATATATAATATCTTGGTACATCTCCACGCAGAGCCATCTGATCCCAAGTAAGCGTCAAGAGAGCTTGTGATATGATAACCAGATGGATGATAAACTACGTACATATATGCGTATAAATATATACATAAATAGCTTTTTTTATTTTTCACACCCAGACACAGAACAAATACTTGTGCTCATCACACAAATATTTATTCTGCGTGGGAATCGAACCCCAGACCCCCGGCACAAAAGTCCGGTTTACTAACCACTGCGCACCAACGGGCTAGTCAATTTGGCTTTTCAGCCTATTACTACGAGACAGATAACAATGGACGCATTAAGCTTAGGTGAAGTAAGCGTTTTGTGCTCGCTAAGTTTTCTCATAGGTATTACTGAAGTGTAAATAAGTTACATCGCACTAAACCTGTTGCAGTGACAAAAAACTTCCAGCGCTTTGTAGAGAGCTTTGATAGTGCTTCCCAGTTTCCAAAATCCGGATATTAAAATAAAATCCGGATAAAATAATTGTTGATGGAGACGTTGTCGTTGATATTGTGGATGGTGATGATAATGATAATGATAGATTCCTAAGGAAGCACTGTTTTAGTGTAATCTCATTCATTGTATACCTACATGCCTGGCACATAGGTACAATAGTGTAGTTATAATAGTGACAGTAACAGTATAGGTATAATTGTGACATATAGGTATACAATATACCTATATGTCACTAACTAACCAGATTGGTACTCCAAAAATTTAAACCGTTACGTAGTTTATCCAAAACGTGCATATTGTACTTGAAAATCTCCGCAAAACATTGCGAAAATTATAATTACCACCACAAAGAAAATTTGGTTCGTACTTTTCGTTTCATGGTGGGTGTTACCGAAAATTATACTTATGACGCTGAAAATAGAATACACAATGGTCTGATAGCAACCCTTTATTATTCAAATAGAATTTATTCGGGTTGTAACGCGATCGTTCCGACCTCGAGAAATTTTCGAGGCTTCGTAGTTCTGAATTACCGACTGAAAACATTTGAAAGGTTTTGAAAAAGAGCGATACGATATCCCGAAGTTTTTCTGTTTTCGCATTAATTAGCGACGAAAACATAGATTAAACCACCTGGAAGAAGATACAGCGGGAAATAAAGAAATATCTTTACGTTACATTTGAAGATTTCACCGTATTGATTTCCCGATTTGAAATTTATGATATAGTTAAGTTTTATTATCATAGTTCTAGTATTATGTAAATAAAATAAACAAACATATTGAAAATGTTGCTTTAGGATGGATTCTAAGAATTACACTTGTACGAAACCTCTTTAGTATCATTCAAATTCACTTCAATTTGATACATAAATAAGTGATCAAAGTTACATGGTATAAACATCTACAATGTACAATAAATCATTATTATTATTTAGATTTTGATTTTTTAACTTACCATACATTTTAAAAACTACACGAAAACGATGCTGAGGATGACAGGATTGCTGTATTTTAATCAGAACGCTATTACATAATAAAGAACATTTTAAATAAGCTCTACCTATCCTCAAATTGACGAACAACAAGATCTATTTCTGGAAATACTTAAAGTAGAAATTCTTGCGGTTAGAAAAGCACACGAGCTAGATAAATAAATTTACAGAAGTTTACATCACGCTTGTAACCCTTGATGAGGTTGGCAGAGGAGTGCAGGACACGCCTACATTACACCAGTAACGTTAAGGTCCCACTGTGGAACAGGTGGTAAGCCTATTGCCATGCACCGGGCACACATCCAGACTCCGAGCCAATACTAGAAATTTCTACCGGAAAATTTTAAATTTTACAGCGCTGTGTTATTGTGTTGGGGTCTTGTGTGTGGGGTGGTGATAATTATATACTACAGTTAATGTAAATAATAAACACTACCTGAGATTAACAAATTTATTAGAAAGTTTAATGTATTTGAACAGATACAACATGATCAGAACTAACTTTTGAATGAGTTAAATGTTTTCCAACAAACACAACTCTCATTGAAATTTCGCTCAAGTTTTAAAGAGTTTCAGAGTTTCTTTTACGTGTTTTGTTTTAATTTGCAAAAAATTCAACTTTTTTTTCGTATTTTGCATTTACGTGTTTATTACATTCCAAAACGAGGGATTTAATCTTTCACGGTCGCGAAATAATTATGGACTATTGAAAAAAAAAAAAAAACTATGGAACTTGATGTGCGTCAAAACTTTAACATTACTATGAATTAAAACATACGACGCGAGCGCATTCGTTTTATTGTTTTAATTTGTTTTATATTTTGTAAATCGTTTTACTTTTCTTTTTAATTTAATGTTTCTTTTGTTTACAATTTGTTCTTGTTGTTGTTTGCTTTTCTTTTATTTCAATCTCTATATGTGACTTAGATTCCAGAATGAAGTATTTAATGATTTATTGATTCAATAAACTTAATTTCATAAATTATCAATAAAGATTGCTGTTACACACTATAAACTTGCTTGACGTGTACCACTATAGCCTTATTTAACGGATGTAATCTACGTGTGCTCGTACATAGAGCCAAACAAGCTCAATTAGAACAGTTCTATAAATACATTATAAACATTTGTGTATGTACATAACTACATTTACATCCGACTAGCAATGACCCCACGGTGACCGCTGTTCCAAATGGGCCGCCTTTAAAACAATTTTTTACATTTTGAAAAGAAACTTTTGTTTTCATTACATTGAATAATAAATGGATCCGTCCTTATAAAATGTTTCTATGAATTAAATGAAAAATCAGTATATACAAAAAGCAAGCATAACATCACGCCTGGATCCCCAAAGAGGTTGATAGAGAACAGCAGATAGAGAACAGCCACGTTACATCATTTACATTTCCGTGGCATCATGGAAAGGGTGGTGAGACTGAGTGATGTGGTGAAGGCATATTGCCAAACATCGGGGACAAATCCACAATCTGAGCTACTGCTAGAAAATTTGGCTAGAATTATCCGTAAGTATCGCAATCGCAATTCGATCGAGTTTGCAACTACACGACCAACGAAGCAGTCTGCCACAGAGTTAGAATGCCATAGACGGGGCACAAATCCAGACTCCGAGCCGCTAAAACGTAACCCGTAACACTTAAGTCCGAGCCACGTCTAGAAATGTTTCTTACAAATTCTAGTTCTGAATTCAAACCGTGCAAAATTATCAATCCATTCGTTCCCCCATCCTACCTAGCTGACGCATTAAAACTTGTGATAATAATGGCATAGAATATGTTTTCTTAGCATAATTTCAACCGCATTAATCTCAATTCATGCACGTGCATTAAAACCGCATAATTACCTGATCAAATATTCCGGTCACGTACTGGTACGACGGGTAGCGCTTCTGCACTACGCTGACTATTTCCATATGCTTTGCATCTTTGCGTTCTTTCAGTGAATATGATGAGCATGGACTGTCATATGGTAATATTTTCGTAGTCCGCTTGGCTCACCTGCTTTCTTTCCCATATTCGCATCTGCAGAACAATATTTAATAAAATAGTATGTCATTTTAACCTTTGTTTTGTTTGTTTTAATGACTGACAAAATTATAACTGGTTGAACTTGGGTGTGTAATACACTCCTCTGCCTACCTCTTCGGAGATTACAGACGTCATGTTCCGTTTTCTTTTTCAAATAACAATAACTTATACAAGCGTCCGGTGTCGCCAAAGCGCTGTAATAAAATTGCACAACCCAAATTATTAAAACTATGACATAGGAATGTACATTAACGCGTTATAAAACAATCAAATTATATTTGACACTATTGTCTGACAATTAATTTCTTGACACTGAACATTCTATATGTAATTTAGCAATCAAAACCCAAAATAGGGTTCGTAACTCAAAAATTTCATCAGGTTCAGTTTATTTCGGTCCTACAATGTTTGCATTCCCCAGTTACTGTCGCACTCCATTCGGTTTTGGATGTCGGTCAAATAAAGCTTTAGGTAAATTCTGTTGTATACTTACTCCGTAGGTGCCTGTTGCCAATTTGGTGAGTACAGTACCGGTTACATCTGCCATGACGCGGAAATATGAACATTTATTCCTGGAAATTTTAGGAATACATATCTATACGCATTAGTACTTTTTTAGTTTATACTGATAAGATAGAATAATGAATGTGGTAGACGGACTCGAAAGCATACTAAGTGTAAATTGCCTTTGAAAAATTCCCATATCAGGTACTAAACCAAAAACAAACCATAGTGATGTTGCTTAAGTTCTACGTTGTAATAATCTGTGACCGCATCAGAGCGGCATGCACTTGAAATAAAATGTTTCGTTCCACTCTTATTCAAATCAAAGAAGTATTTTCGGTCACGTGTCAAAGGAGACTTCGATCTACCTCACTCACTCTTCTTATATTCTACATATATCGAGCCTCCACTTTTATTGTAATGAAAGAATAAAACCTACAATATGGAAAATACGTTTTGTAACATATTATAAGTCAAATTATACAAATTAAATAATTCAGATATTCCTTTTTCAGGAAATATGCCGCCGTCCTGAATAAGGTAAGCTGTTATACTATAATTCCTTTAAAAAACACTCCTCCGGCTTATACGGTTTGTTGCGATGAATTTTGACTCCTTCATTAGTAACTTGGTAACTTGGTAACAAAAAGTAACATTAAAAAAATTACAAATATACTTTGAGACAATTAATAACATTGAACGCGAGTGACAGAGTGAAATTTTAGAGTGAAAATGAATGAGATGAGAGAGTGAGAATGAGTAAGATGAGAGAGTGCGAATGAGTGACATGAGAGAGTGAGAATCAGTACGATGAGAGAATGAAAATAACACTGACCGCGAGTGGGTGAGAATTATAGTATACATCGTATGCTTTAAGGCAAGGTGTATGACGTAATATGTAATAATAACTGAGGGAAACTGACGGAGTCCCAATGTATCAAACCGCCGATGATAGCTATATATTCACGATCACCCGCCCCGGGATCGAACAGGCTCGACGTGGCTTAATTTTATTTAAGTTACAAACATGTTTTATGATTTGTCGATAGAAATAAAATCAGTTGATGTCCATAAAAATGTAAGCTGAACCCTACGTTATGGTAATTGGACGATGTTTTATAGTGTAGCGTAAATGTAAGATATCATTTAGATACTTGTATTGGTTTGTTTCCATTGACTTTTTATTTATTTTATGTAAACGACTGACCTGAACGTATCTATTCAATAAGAAATTAATAAAAAATATCACGAATCATCACCACTGCTGGACAGAAGCGATATGAGAATTCTTAATCATTGCAACAATTTTTATTTTTTCTATTATTTATATACTTTAAGCTTCAGCAGCAACGTTGTGGAGCGTAAAGAATAAAAAAAAATAATGAACAACGATATTCTGAGCGATTCGTTCGAAAACCTATTTCCTTTCCCATCGATTGTTAAGAAATACGAATAGTAGTGTTTGTTTTTTATATTATAATAGTATGTTACTTTTGTTTATTTTTCATAATATATAACTTACTCTTTCTAATCTTAGCTCGGAGTCTGGATATGTGGCCGATGTATGACAATAGGCACACCACCTATTCCATAGTGGGACGTAAACGTAACCGGTGGAACGTGGGAGGATGCTACCCTCTTCTGCCTATCTCTTAGGGGATGTCAGGTGTAATAGTGATTATAAAAAAACCTGTATAACAAGAGCTTGAAAAATTTTGCATACAAAATTATTGAAGTTAAACTGTATGTACACGTAGTTTGCTCTTGCCTCTTGTTTCTTGACGGCGCGATGAAAAATCATTCCGGTTCGAGTTCTTAACACAGAACACCGATATTTCAAACCGAAACGTACTCTATCTCAATTGCACACAGTTGCTTTTCGTTCGCCTTCAGATATAATATAATAATCCAGTGTTTTTATGGGCTGTACGATGGAATGGCGTCCCATTTATGGAAATTGCAAACATTTCTCTAGATTTGTGTAAGTTTTTTCAATCTAATGTTTTCTGGCTAAGTGGATTGAGGTTGTAGCTGTTTTTTGAATGTGTGGTTTTTGGTGTATGTGATATATTGTTGTGGTGTAAACAGACAGAATATTTTGTGCTTTATTTGGTTAGCGGGGAAGTATGATATGTTAAGACTAAATTGTCTACTTGAATTACTCATGTTATTATTATGAAAGTATGTTTCCTAGTAAGTAGCACGCAATTTAAAGTGAATAAAGAGAATAACATCTAATATGAAAACGTAATAACATTTTCCTAGAAAGCCCCAAACAGTTTCAAGCGACGCCATGTTACTTTCACTTAGAAAGTCTTAAATGCTTTTATTCAAATTATGGCCACATTCAATTATTAGTCAATAGATGGTGTAAAAAAAACATTTTTGCATCCAGGCAGAATGGTGTCTGAACGACAAGTGTTAAACCTGACCTTGTGCTGGCAGATATAATACGCCTTAGAACAATGTATAAACATAATGTATAAATGTATAATGTATGTATACATATAGGAATGTGTTTAGTGTAATGTGTAAAAAAAATAGTGTAAACAAAATGAAGAAATGTATAAACAAAATCATAAAATACGTACTCGTATCTTGAGTACAGTATAATCGTATCTTGATAAGATTATCCGACAACTGAAAAGATTACTACGGTGTAACTGCACTACATCCCGCTTCTCAATATTGTGTATCTTGGGGCTTTCATATTATAATACGGTACCATTTGTTACTTGAAAGTACCCAAGCTTTTCTGCTTACGTTGTATTTTCGGAATATCCCTTAAGGTAAAACAGGGGATAGAATGTAAAGTCAACAGGAAATAGTATAAAGATCATGTTAGGTTTCATTCGATTATTCCGTGAGAAAAAAAAAAAAAGTAACTTCACGCCTGTAATCCCCGAAGAGGTAGGCAGAGGAATGTAGAA
>DWFO01001317.1:0-16267 GCA_018246595.1 Mimoniades nurscia nurscia | reverse complement strand
AAACGTGGGAATGTTCTACATTCCTCTGCCTACCTCTTCGGGGATTACAGGCGTGAAGTTACTTTTTTTTTTTTTTTAGTAAATAAATTTTCAAATTTAGATTTTCTAGTAGTGGCTCGGAGTCTGGGTACGTGCCCGGTGCATGGCAATAGGCTCACCACCTATTTCATAGTGGGACGTAAACGTAGCTGGTGAAACGTGGGATTGTTCTACATTCCTCTGCTTACCTCTTCGGGAATTACAGGCGTGCTGCTACTTGTGTTTACTTACAACCAAAACAGTTTTAAATTAACAGGATCAAATAGTCAAGGAATATTGTGAAGTGTTAGGATCTCTGTCCCGGGACGCCACAATGAACGACCTAAGAAGTCTGAAATATATGGAATGTTGCATAAAGGAAAGCATGAGGCTGTATCCGCCCGTGCCATTTTTCTCAAGAAGATGTCACGAGTCATTGAAATTAAGTGAGTTTCTTATTTATTATTAATTTTAATTTTAAAATTCCCTAAACATGGAACCATTGTATAATGGTCGGTATTTTTTTTATTAAAAATGAAATTACATTCGAATGACTCCAGGCGCGTTAATCTCAAGGTGTGACATTGTCGACAGCTCTAGCGTTGTACATGTCCATAGGCGACGATGACTACTCACCATCTGGTGGCCTGTCTGTCTGTTTGTCAGACTCAATATATATGAATAAAGAGACTTTAGAACCTATAACCATTAATTACAATTTGCCATATAATCCTATTTCCTTGGGGAAGGCTACAATTGAAATCATCAATAATGTTTGTATTATTCAGTGGAAATCCATATGTCTATGGAATCTGACATTTATATTAATGACATTGTTATAATTAAAGATTAAGGTATAAACAACATATTAGATTATGAATAATATGGACATTCAAATCCTACGTCCACTTGGCCAGCATGGCAGACTACAGCCTTAGCTTTTCGTAGAATGAGCGAACGCTTGTATCTACCAGTGGAATGATATAAGGGTTGACGACAATAAAGACAGATGTTAAAACGTCTTTATGCTTTCAGAACATTACACGCTCCCGGCTGGAACTGACGTGACCGTTCTCGTGTATGACCTGCATCGCCGCGCTGACATATTCCCGGACGCCACGGTCTACCGGCCGGAAAGGTTCATGTCAAGCAAACAAGCCTGGCATACATTTGCGTATATACCATTCAGCGCGGGACCAAGGAATTGTATCGGTAATTTGTTTCATGTTTATAAAATCGCTTTTATTAATAAAGTTCCCCACACACGTAACATTTCATATAAATGTGTCATACTTAGGTTTGTGTTACAGACAAACCTCTGTTTGTTAAGTATACCTACAATAAAAAAAACCAATTGTTATGAAGGCCACCTAATTTTAACTAAAATGATCCAGCATTAATTTTTTTGTATCCAAATATAATTTAAAATGTGAATATTGCAATTTTAATTATCGTAATTTTGACTAATCCTTGTATATAAAAGGGTGCCCGCCAGGATTTAAACTCAGGAATGTGGTGTATCAATGGAAGGCTTGATTGTAAAACACTACGATGTCACAACTTAAGAACAATGACTAAACGCTGCAAGCAGAACTTGGGTACGACGATCTGGAGATAGGGCGCAAAGGCTCTTTTTGGGGGAGGTCTCATGTCTAACAGTGGACTAAGACTGGCTGATGATGATAAAATGTTTATTATATCGTTGTAGGTCAAAAGTTCGCAATGATGGAGATGATGCTGGCTGTGTCAGCCGTGTTGCGGCGGTATCGAGTCCTGCCAGTCACGAAGCCGGAAGATATTGTCTTCGTGAGCGACATCATACTTCGTTCCCGAGACCCCATTTATGCCAAATTTGAAACTCGAACCTAATTCTATACGGTAACCGTTGGCGTAACTATTTTTAGTCCATAGACGTTGATTTAAACAGACTGTTGGATCTGTCTTTATATCATTATATTGGTGTTCTTAATGTGTGTGAAATAAAGGTTATTTTATGGGTCTCATTAAATAAAAAGTTATATCTTAATGTTTTGTATTATTTGAAGATTATTTCCTATTTGTATTAATTTATTAACGAATATAAATTATATCAAGTGACTTGCTGGGGCAAGTAATTATTGGATTTTCTGTTATTGCTATTATTATAATGTAGAGTAAGATACGTCATATAAATTAATTGTCGTTATCAGATTCCGAACCACTACTAGAAAATCTAAATTAGAAAATTTTGTAGCGGTTGACCCGGGAATCGAAGCTGGGACCTCCGCTGGGACGCCGGATGTTGGTTAGGGGGAGTAGACGTCGGTCGTTTGCCAGACGCCTACGCCCGACCCTCCTACGGCGGACCGATTGAGGTTGCGCGGCCTCCGCTCTCGACCGTTCCGCCTCCTTCTTGTTCGCCATCACCTCCTCGCAGAATGAGACAACGCTTGCCCAGCACCTGTCACTGCTCACCATAGCCTTGACCACAGCAGGCAAGGACAGGTCCTGACCGACTATCGTCACGAGTGCAGCGCGCTGCCCCGTCCAACTTGGGCACTCAGCCAGTGTGTGCTGCGCCGTATCTAGGGCGCAGCCGCACTCGTGACACGCATCCGTGGGCTCCTTACCAACCACCCTACACAGATACTTCCCGAAGCAACCGTGCCCCGAGAGGACCTGCGTGAGGTGGAAGGTTAGAAGGGCTCTGAAATATAAGATGCAGTGAATATTGCATTATATCGGTAAATACAACTTACATCCTTTGAGTGTCGATAGATATAAAAATCAGATTAATCTTAATATTTTTTATTTACAGAAATGAAATTTTAATTCTTAAAATATGAAAATGTAACTTTTAAAATTAACATCACTTTGAAAATTCAACATACAGTTTTAAATTTTCACTTTAAACTATATTTTGTATCGGTTGGTCGTGAGTTCAAACCCCGCGTCACGCACTTTTAGATTTTACTAATTTACATTTTCTAGTAGTGGCTCGGAAACTGACATGCGCCCAATTTACGTATCGAAGTTATCACCTTAGTACCTTATTAATTTCTTAATTTAAATATATGTGCATGTTATTTATTATAATTAACTGAAAAAAATGAATAGAGCAAATGAAATGAAGTAACCGCAAATAGGTTTAATTTGTCTTCTTCGAGGTGATCCAAGCAAAAAGCTGTCGCGACACTAGAGAGGAAAAAAAACTGACTGGTTTTTTTTTTCGGTTTCTCTAAGTAAATATTATTGTACCCATCAGCACGCCACCATATATACCACATATATCTAATGTATGTTGCTTATCTTTCTATCATGCGGACATTTTCAAGAAGGTATATAGACACTTATAGCTTGCCTACTCTATCTACTATACATTAGTGTCTGACCGATTTTTTTAACCATAACTAAACTTTCGGTCTTGGTTGTAGTTTCCGCTAAACCGAAACCAAAACTTACATTTACATAGCATTTAAAATAGTGTTTTTCACAACATTAACATCCAACATGAGTTGAGTATCCCAGTGCGAAGTTTGAAGCAACCAAAAAATTTACCTGTATAGCCTGTGTATCCAACTAACCTGACAACCGTTTTTTATTAACCTTTTAGACTCATTTTTCTACAGAGATTATTTCCAAAATTTATTTATACAATCTACCTTCCCTTTGTTTTTTACGGTTTAGATAAGAGTATGTATATAATTCATTCCAGTGCTCAAAGCATATGAAAAATAAGTATTTTTAGTCAAATTTCTTTTTTTTTCCTAACACCCACGTAAATCTCACGAACAAAATCACGGAGTGAACAAAAATTACAAGGAAGGAGATTTTGTTTGAGACTTATTTATTTATTTAAATTTCATTACAGCTATCATTACAGGGAATGCCTAATGCGATAGAGTGGCAGTCTCAGTCTTCAACATACATAATTACATACTAATTAATTAATTATAAAACACAACAATATTAGATATACTTCCAGGTATAGTCACGAGTACAGGTGTCTATGATCTTGGCGCTTGAAATAATCTTATCCATGCTATTGTAATGTATTATCAATTGTCTATGGTGGAAGATTCAATAAAAAATAAAGTCATCGAGGTAAAGAATAGGAGGAATCAGCTTACTTAAATACAAATTGTATGAAGTTTGTCCAGTAACTAGTTATATTAATTTTTTTACTTTCTAACTTATGATGATTGAGGGAAAAGCAAATGTAAGTACTAACTTTACGCAAGTCATATTTGTTGTGTGTATATGTATGTAACCTAGGTTATTTTTTTTAGGAATTACCCGATTTCCAAGTGTTTCGAACAGTTATAAAATACTGTTTATTTATAATAATCGTACCTGTTCTTACATTCTTTACCGCTAAGATTATATTATTTGATGGTATCCTGGGATTGGAGCCGATCACAAGCAGCGTCTATTCTGCTGTTGTCGCCGTAGTAGTCCTGCACGTTACATTGGGTTTATATATATATAAAGCCTACAGTGAAGCAGACAGAGTTCCAGTCAAGCCAGTAAAGAAAGATTAATAATATAAAGGTACACAAGTCGATTGAATCACATACAATATGGAAAACCAGTACTTGAAGGGAGAGCTTTTACAAATCCATACAAAAAATTCAGAAATATTTGAAGGTCGTTTCTACAGCATTAACAAAGATAAGTCAAAGATATCATTATACAATGTCAAAGAACTGTCTGAAGGATTTGAAAATGAAGGTGTGTGTCACTACTACAACTCTGAGGTCACAGATATTGTGAAATTGAACAAGCCAGAGGAACAAAAATACTTGAAGATAACACAGAAAGAATGTGAGGATATTATTAAAATGTCCAAAAAATATTTGTTTATCAACCAAGTAGATGCACAGTATCATGAGGCATTGAAAAATTTGAATAGTTACAACTACATTGCTGTCAGCAATGATGGTGCAGGCCTGGGAAGAAAATGCCAAATGCCCTTTTTGGTGATGTCTACTCCACATCAGATATATATATTTGATACTCAGGTTATGCAATATCATGCATTTGATGCTGGATTGAGAAAATTACTTGAAGGTAACAGTCCTAAGAAAGTTGTCCATGACTGTAGAAAACTAGCAGACTGCTTAAGCCACAAGCACAATGTACAGTTGGCCTCTGTTTTTGATACTCAGGTATGATTCCAGTGCATTTTCTAGGTTATAGTTGTTTTTATTTTATACTTGGCTAATAAAACTCTTTAATTTAATAAGTCATTAAATGACTATGCAATGTGTCTTAGATAATATAATTGAAACATATAGCACTATTTATCTAATCAGCAATAACTCATATAAATTAAGTTAAACTTTGCACTTTTTAGATTCTGGAATTTTTTCCATAATTAATTGTTGGGGACAGATTTTATCAAAATAAGATTTGCAGTAAAAGTGCAATTTGGTAATATTTTATTTCATGTATTAATATCCTAATCCTTATTAATAATCATTATCCTTATTAATAATCATTACCCTTATTAATAATAATTATTAATTGAATATACATATAACTATATCTTTCTGGAAAGCTTCAATTCAGTGAAACAGTGAAGCACATCAGTCATTGACTCACTAGAAAATCTGCCTCAGAACCTTTCTTTATACATTATTGGATTATACAAAACTTAGAACAAAGTAGGTCCAAAATGTTTTACTTTCTATTTGATTTATTGTTAGAATAATTTGACTCATATAACAAGTTTGATCATGTTTCTTGGCGGTGGAGTTGATATTACTTTAATCTTGTACATGAAGGCATATATTTCTTAGATAAAACATAGTATCTTTTACCATTCTTGTTACTTTTCAGTAAATAATTGTATGTATGAATATTTCAGGTTGGAGATGTTATAATAAGAAAGAATAGAAATGGTCATTTACCTAAGAATTTGAAGTCACTCCCAGAATGCTTAAACACATATCTGGGGCTCCAATTAAACACGATTGAGGAGAAGGTAAAATAGATTACTTTTCGATTAGAAGTATACTAGTGACCATTTACATTCACACAGGTGACGTATAAGGGTGTTTAAATAATAAATCCATTCAATAGATATTCAAATAATAAATCCATTCAATAGATATTCAAATATAAACATTCCTGAGTTTTTATTGTATTTTAAATCCTGGGTGTGTTCCTCATTAAATTAAATCTTATGACATTTTTAAACCACACATTTTAAATTCAATAATTGAAACTGTTCAAAAAATTACATTCAATTTCTATAACTTTCGGTAATTTACTGTTCATTTGATTTAGTAGTGAATTTTACTTTGCAAATTATTGTAAAATGTTATGAGCATCACAATTATGTTTTTGTTCAAAATAAAGTTTCTGTTGTGTCATTTATCAGTGGTTATAAGCACCACTCCCAAGTGAGAGGTCTTGATTCAATTACGGAGCTGGGCACTATTGTGTTTCTCTAAATTGAAATTTCAAATAGATGCTTGGAGTCTGGATTTTCGTCTGGTGTGTTGTAATAGGCTCAAATCCCATTGCTTGATGGGACATAACATAATGTAACTGGTAAAATGTGGAAGTCAATTATACTCCTCTGTCCACCTCTTTGGGGATATATAGGCATGTTATTAAATTAAAAGTATGATGCTAAAAGATTTAATTACTAACAAATTTAACTCACATATAATATGATTAATATCATTATACTGGGTTGAAGGTAGGCACTGAATTTATAAAATTTCCTTTTTCAGTTGGATATTGTTGAGTGCAACAAACGTCCTTTGACTGTTGAAATGAAGGAAACTCTTGCGAAAAATATTGCATATCTACATCGCCTTTCTGAAGTTATCAATGAAGAGCTGTTACTCCCATTTGTAAGAGGAGTGGAATTCTTTCTGGATAATATAAGGTCCTGTGATGACTTTAAAGCTTGGGAGCTGTGTGGGAAGCATAGTCAGTTACCCAAAGAATTTAAAAATGCAATTGAGTATTAACATTCCACACAAATAAATAAAGAGTAGCACTAGGATAACTTTCTTTTTTTTTGCTCCTTTTTAAGTTTCATGCAATCTTATGTGCAATAGCTTATTATGTGCTTTTCGTAAGCAATTTGTATTAGCATTATTCATTGTTAAATAGCAGAAATGCTCTATGTAAGAAAACAAGATTTTATTTTATAGTGCAGTTATCTTCCATGACAAAAATATTAAGCAATTTCAATTTAATTTGGTGCAATAGGGGACTGTTAATGTATTTTTTTAAATGAAATTGATATTCTGTATATAACCTGCATTTAAAACTCTGCTTTCTTATTATATATCACTGGAAAACATAGTAATTGTTCAAATATGCATACTATTAATAAATTAGTGATTGAAAAATTAATGTTCACCCTAGAATTGCTCTTTTAGTAACTAGGTGTGTCTGTTATTGAATGTTACTGCATTAGTTGAGGCTGTACAAGTGTCACCTAAATTAAATATCAATGAAACACCTTTTTACCTTTTCCCTTATCTGTTCTCACATGTAATTCCACTATTTTTGTATTCATTTTACAACACTAATCATTTCAGTCCGTCCAGGTGCTAAAATGAAATATTAATATAGCAAGCAGTAGAAGTTGTAATGGAAAGGATTGGGTTAATATTATGTGCTCGGTATATATTTCATAGTAAAATATGTATGCCAATAAATAGGGTAGTGTGTTGCTTGTCTGTGATCAATAGAAACGTCTTATAAGCTTTTGTAAGTGATTTTGCATAGGGGCCTAAACAGAAATAAACTGGGTTATATTATATGAGTAGCGTGTGGTGGGAGAAATTGCAATGCCAAGCTTCCCTTAGTGGTGCTTTCAGTTGCATATGTATGCCATTCATTCATAGTAATTAACTTATAAAGAGCATATGGTCAACATGCAAAGTTAATATAACACACCCAGCTACATTTTGTTTGATGAGGCCCTAAGTGTTCTATTTCATGTCAATACAAATAAAAAAAGATATTCAGGCTGCTCATGGCATCTGAATGTAGAGTAGTTTTTATGATGTATCTAAAACACCATTCACCACACATGTGAAGGTGTTATTATTTAGTGGGGGAGACAGTTGCAATGACTTCTATTTATTATAATGTACAACACTTAATGGCTTGTAATGTTGTAACTCCATGTGTATCTACTGGATCTAATAACTTTCAACTTTCCATAATAATAACACCAGTGGCTCCAGTTCTAATGGCGGAGGTTAGTTTACTGATCAATATGTTTAAAACTTTAACATTACATGTTTAAAATTCATCAATAACTGTTAACCATTGAAAAGCATGTGTAACGAAGGCCACACATTCAAGATTGAAATATTTCGTAAAATTATTTTTAGAAAAACGATAATGATATTATATGCCATATAGTAATTACAGCTCGTAGCATTTTTTAAAAGATGATAAGCTTTTCTGTAAAATTTGAAATTCGCTTAAATAAAAATATATTTCTGCTTAAAATGTATTTAACTAAAATAAAAGACCCTAATTAACAATAATATCTCATATATATTATTTAAAATCAGTAACAATTAAGCTTTCGTCAGGAACAGATTTGGGAAGAAAGCTAGACCTTCAATAGATTCATCCCGACACGCCATTCCGAGACGTTCTGTCGTGAAGAGACGTTCACGTGCAAGTAGGACGGGAACATTAGCAATTTGAGATAATTTCACTGGTGTTAGGGATCCATTTTCGTCAAGCTGCAAGTAAAATATTACAATTGAGATATTTCGTTAATGCACAGAAGATGTAAATTAAATATAGTACTACACTCCGCAAGCCTCTTCGGGGATTACAGGCGTGATGTTATGTTAGGCAGATCATTTAATCACGGAATATTTGATTTCACATATAGACCCTGCTTGGATGTTGTGTGTAATCAATGGCTTACAACCAAAAGGAATTTAGATATTAAGAGGCCTAATTTAGTATATTGTCATAATCAACGTAATGTTATGTCATTGATTGATGGTGACAACTTAGAACGAGTAGGGTTAAAGGACTCATCTGCCACATTGGCCAGTTACAGGTTTCTAGACATTCATCATCCCATTCCTGTCCATTGCTGGACATAGGACTCTCCAATAACACGCCACTTAGCTCGATCTTAAGCTCTTTGCATCCAACCATTGTCAGCCACTTTGTGTATATTATCACTCCACCTAGCTGGAGGGTTATGTAGCATAGGACTATGTACGTCAGAGCTTATTTTCATCTCGAACTACTTTTTAAATACAAATTATTACCAATACGCTGGTAGCTTTAGCTACTTCCTCGTCCCTATGGCTATTCAGTTGAAGAACGCAGGCTCCACTTGGAAATTTTCGTAACGACATTGGAGCACCAATTGTTTGCAGTAATCTAAAAATATTACAATGTTTATGCAATTAATTATTAAGTTCTTTAAACAAACAAATTAATTAACAAGATAATTGACGTAACTTATAAGCCAGATGAAAATATGTATAACAATTTCTCAGTTTTTGAACCTCAGTATGTATACTTAGCATAGTTAAGCATGAGAGAAGATTGTTACCTTGAAGTGATAAAATTTAGAATTTCTCGGAAAATGATTTCCCGAATATAATGTCTATGGTTACGATTTACTACCACAGGGTTTAACACGTTGATTGCAGCAAACATGCATATATTAAAATTTTGATCAACTAGGGGCAACTATATTGAAAGGAAAGACTCATTCAATACTTCATTTATTAAATGTATTTTGGTGAATGACTCTTTTGGACTGAAAGTCATGGTAGGCATGTCTTTTCTCATTAGTACGTGTTTATGACCTACTTCTAATTAAACAGATGCTATCTGATATCAATTCTATCTCAGGTCCCTTAAGTCCAGTCCAGCGTTAGATACAAATAGCAATAATGTGTTAAATACTGAAATTCGTGAGATGATCTACAATATATGGCATGGGGGCATTATTAATGAACAATCTGCACAGATCGTAGGGACATGTCTGTGGAAAATCACAGTTTCCCTAAGGGCCATCCATTACTCTGAGATGGCTAAAAGTATACATACGTAAAAAGTCATGCATTCAAGTCCCGAGTTGGAGTTCTGGTGGATTTTTGTCATTTTGAGTTCCTAGTTAAATTGTTTAGTAGTGGCTCGGAGCCTAGATTGGTAGCCGATGGACAGGAATAGGCTCACCAATATTCCATTTTGGGACATAAACGTAACTGATAAAACGAGGGAATGTCCTACACTCCTATGCATACCTCTTCGAGGATTACACGCGTGCTAATGTATAATGTCGTAATAAAGGAGCCCCAAGACCTGAAATATAGACCCCATTTGTTGGAAGGAGCTAGCTATACTATGGTCATCTGGCATGCTACTATTTACCTAAAAGATAATGCTATAGCTAAAGTGGTTCTACTTGTCAATATAGACCAAAAACACTTTGGCATCAGTACATAACTACTATATTCCAAAAACCATTTAATAATAAATGAGTTTGTTTAGAATTGCTACTAATGGCATTTGGTAATACTAAGTGGTAGATACCAATGGGTGGTAGTAACTACTTATGATTACTAATTTCATATTTGCTATTCCTTTAAAAATAACTACATCGCGCGATATCCTAGGAATGTAGGAGTGTTTTTCGCATTTAGGCCTTATTAGAACTGTTGATGTAATGATAAGTCTGTGAATGGCAATGGTGTTTAAGTGTTGAAATCTAAAAATACGTAAAGTGTACAAACTTACTTGCAAGCATTCAATAAATCTTCCGGAGAAATAAGTTCCAAACCTCTCGCTCTATTTACCCTGCACCAAACGTCGGCCAAGGACATTATTCCACCACAGTCCTGCAGTTGCAAATATGTACATTACATATAAAAAGTATTCTTAAAGGACAATTCTTTTTGTACTATGTAAAATGTGACAAGTACTCAACTTCATTTAAAATTATTTAGTTTAAATGTTATACTAGAAAATTATGGGCTGCAGGAATTTTTGTTTAGCAATATATACATTTTGTTTAGCAAAGGTATACATTTTCAATGATCAGTAAATAAGTCATGAAATTTGCTTCATGCAGGTAATGTTTAGAGGGAACTGGGTGATAGATATTAATTACATGACATTTTCACTTACAATTTATCACACTATTTTTTAGAATTTTTGCTGAACAAAACATATTGAGGTTACAATTTCCTATTGGCAATTCAGTGAACAAAACATAACGAGGTTACAGTAAAATGAAATCTCAGTTTAGCATATGTACTGCCAGTGAGAGTTAACTGTATTAACTGTAATTCAGAAACTATTTTTATTTACGAAATTATTTTTCAGGTTCATACCAACAGCACTGCCACCATCATATCTGAAATTTGTTGTGCCAATCCCAAGTAGTATTCAGAATCAGATCTGAAGGCATCTCTTGTAACAGGATCATCGATACCCAAGCTCATTAAATAGGATTTAAATCTTACAGTGTCATCCTCCGATATATCACCTTGTTTTTCCTGAAGAAATATTTAGATGACAGGTAAACAAACAAAATTGCAAAAGGAAAAAGAGTTATCTAATCCAGGAGAATTGTCAATAACTAATTCTTTGTTAAATAACTTAACAAATGATCTTTTAAACACCTGAATTGAAGAATTTATATTTCTTTTGAGGCCATAATGTAGAAATATCATCTATTACAGCTTTACAGATTATTTAAAGATTATTACAGCTTTGAGTATCGATCAATTGTTAATATTTATTGGAGGTTTAAATAACTAGTATACATTCAATTTTTATTATTATTCCACAAGCTATTCCTTATAACTCTGTTAATGTGGAATTCAATTTTTAGGTTTTCCCAGATTTTTAACTGTTTGCCATATACATATGTGATCTCAACTTACATTAGTAATTTGTATTTCCAAAAGACCTCTGTTTGGTAGCTTTACAAAAATATTTTCTATGTACATACACCAAACTATTACTTTTCAGATAAATACAGATGAATGTAATAAATTTCAATATTTTCACCATTTGATAAGGACAATCACTTTTGAATAGAATATGAGAGAGAGTACAGATACATTCTATAGAAAGAAAAACTAGACAAGAAATCTAAGTGCTATTACTTACCCTAATTTTGGAAGATATTGTTTTAGATATAGAAACCATATCTTTTGCCTTTTCCATTAATTTCTTTAAGTCTTGAAATGCAACATTAATACTCTCATCTGTAGCTCTGTGCTGCTCTTGTATACTTCTCTCGATTCCAACAATTCCTGATCGAATTCTCGAATTAACTGGAATTGCTGATGGTCTAGGGCTATTTTTAGGGCTGGATAATGTAATAGAAGATTCTAGTGGTGAAGGCCTCTCCCATGCTTTTGCTGTTACAGCCTCTGTTAAAGCTTTATAGAAAGTAGCATCTATCCCATCTTTAAATGAGAACTTTATAAAGTGATAAGGACTGACTACAGCTGGTCCTGGTCTTTTACCTACAAGAAAATTCAAAATGTTAATACAAGCATGTTTTACTCATATATACTTTACACCCTACTACTAGATGTAGTACACAGACAGATAGGCTACATAAGGGTAGATTATTGTCATAATTGTTAATGAAAGAGGTTAGCTTCTTCTTCTTAGTCTAGTTGATGGCTGATTGTAAATGGTCAGCCATCATGGTGAATGGATAAGTTGCAATGTACAGGGTGCACTAGGCAGTATATGTTTCATACTTAATCAGACATTGGGGAAGTGTGTTAAGGTAGTTCACCAATCCTTATGGATTCTGACTGACAAGATATTGCCTTAGAATGTTTTTTATAGCAAATATGTATCATATAATAACACTACTTAGTTCTAATATATTGCTTGAGTTCACTTATTTTCTTATGAAGGCGCCTAATGCATATGAATATGATGGAATCCTAATTCATACCTGGTAAAGATGGGCCTAAATGTAAGATAATTCTTTTTGGTCCACCTAGGCCGAACACTCCGCCACTTTCTTCCTCGATACAAAACACATAATATAAATGAAGAGATAAACAAATCAATCCTTTTGGTATATCGCCTGGCTTGCCCCATAAAATTCTATGAGTTGTCAGTACTACTTCACCGTCAACGAAATGTGTCTGTAATAAAAAAAATTGCGACAATATGATTATTGTATTTGTTTAATGTAATATAAAATTCGTGCTATATTACTTGCCTTGTCGTCACCATCATATATTTTTACATTTTTATCACGTTTTAAGTAACTTTCGCCATCAAATAAACGAGCTTCAATATATTCAAATCTGTCCATGTTTTGATTTGAACTTTTGAAGTTCAAAAATGAAAGAAAACAGAAATTCAATGTCACTTCAATGGCACTAACAGAAAATAAAGCACAGATAATTATTTATATGATTACAGACTATCTCCCAGATTTTTTTATTTTTTAAGAAAATTACATAGATATATTATCCATAAAATAATGATAAATTTTTATTTCACTTCAAAACAGACATTCTATCTTAATCGACATATAGAAAAATAGATTATTTTTCAATGTTTACGGCACAGTATTATCTGCATTATATATTATTTTATATAATAAGATATGGCTTTGAAATGCATTGATTTATTTTTCAATACAACTAATGTATGGGTCTATACATCGGTCGCTGTAAATAGAATTAGAATTGGTTAACCTGTCATGTCAGTCATTGTTTGTGACGTGACATGACCGCGAACTGCGAAGTGAAATGAAAGGAAGTATAGAATCGACAGGATAACCTGCAATTATTTTGTATTAGATATCGGAGTTACTTTTACGTGACATAGCCTTGGAAGACGGTGTAAAGAGAACATTTTCATTGTACTGTGAGTTTATTTTATAAAATGGCTGAATCTCAAGAATTTTTACTTCAACAAATAAAAGAACAGGGTGATATCGTCCGGAAGTTGAAAGCTGCTAAAGAATCAAGTGAAAAGGTTAGTTTTTGACTAAATAGACAGGAAAAAATATATTTATTCAAAGGATAAGATACGAAGGAGACGTGTATGTTTGTCGTTATAGGAGATAATTTAATTTTGTAGGATAAGTCATCTGTTAAAACTTGTGCGGATCTTCAAATGCTGGACCTGCATTTGTCGCAGTTCAGCTATATAAATGGATATATTCCCAGTAAATGTGACATTGACGTTATGAAAAGCTTAGGAAACCATGTAGAATTTAAAAACTATACTTACCTAAAGAGGTGGTGGTACCATATGAGGAGTTTCAGCGAATTTGAAATATCATCATTTCCTTCAGTTAGCTGTGTTTCTACAATGACCTTGAATATGATGAAATGCAATAATTATGAAGAAAAGGTTTGTGATTTGTTCATAATCTTTCCGAAATAATTGGGGTGACACATATTTATTTCTATTGTGTTTTGAAAGAAAGCCTTTTGTTTGCTGTTCCGAAATTTCAGTAATGGGAAGTCAAGACTGTATTGTTTTAAACCATGCTTATCAGTAGTATGCTTTCTGTAAAATATGTGTAAATTTCTGTATGTGAAATAAATGTACCTGAAATATGCAAATGAATTTATCATTGTCACTTGAAGTAATATGCCACAATGATGAAACTTACTCTGCACATTCTTGAGTTCTCCCAATTGGCTCTATTCTCATTTCTGTAATTTAATTTTAACACTTCCAAAATTAATAGTTTTTAATATTTGATTAATGATGCTCCCAATGGTGTAATTTTTAAGATCGAGTAACATAAAAAAAAATGTAAATGTTAAATTCAAATTATGGATATAAGTTACATAATTTAAACACCTAGAACAACTTAATACAAAAACTCCTTTTTAGAAAACAATACTGTCCTTAAATCAATTTGCATATGTAACAAAATCATAATGTATATACATATCACCCTGATATCCATCATTTTTACAATGATTTTGAAAAAAAAATAGTACATTTAGGTTGATTAGACAAACATTCACAATTGAGTATTTAGAGACTGACTGTATATTGATAAATGCTTGTATTACCATATTTAATCATTCCTTTCTCTTCTGATTTCAATTTCGAAATTCATTATTTATTGGTCAATCATGTTGTAAAAATCTACTACAAATTGCAGGCTTTTGATCTTTTAGTGGGATGTTAATGATTCTGGACACCTTTAATATGGTTATTTTTGTAGTTAAATTTATTCTACTATGTGTCACCCTAATAATTTTAAAGTACTTTATCAATTTAAATTAATTTATTTTGCACTTCATCTATTTACAAAATTTGAGTTGAATCTCTACATATGGTTTGCCTCATTATCATATTTTCAAAACTGTGTACATATATGATGTTAACATATCAAATAACACATTTTTCTTACATCTTTTCCCACTGTAATTAATTGGAATTATACTGTTTTGTTAGCTATAACAACCTTCATTGAAAAGTGATGGAAAAGTGGTGAAGAGGAGCCATATTGATTCAATTCAAATTTGACAAGGATAAGCAAAGCATGGCACAAAATTTGCTAAGATTTGTAGAAAAACATATAACAATATTTGGTTTGTACAATTCAACTCTCAATTATCACTACAGAAAAAGTATTGCAACAGCATCTTGCAACAAGGTATTGAGCTAGTTTTTTTTGTTAATTGTATACAGTGTTGCAGAATTCTTTTACAACCAAGCTATTTTTTTTTTGTATATATAATGTATATTTTTAAATCTGTAGATTCAAGCTGAGGTTGGCAAATTATTAGCATTGAAAGCCCAGCTGAGTGTAGAAGATGCCACTCCACAGAAATTCACACTTAAGACACCCAAGGGTACAAGAGATTACAACCCACAACAAATGGCCATAAGAAATGATGTATTACAAAAGATAATAAAGATTTTTAAAAAGCATGGTGCAGAATGTATTGATACTCCAGTGTTTGAATTAAAAGTATGTTGGTTTATTTTATAACATTATTGGATATTTGTAATACCTGAAGAGGTAGGTAGGCAGAACAGTAGTATATTCCCATATTTCAACAATTATATGTATGACCCACTATGAAATAGATGGTGAGTCTATTGCCATACACCAGTTCCTTATTCAGACGCTGAACCACTACTAGAAAATCTAAGTTAGAAAAATCTAATAGAGTCCAAAGTTTGGGATTTAAACCAGGAACTTGTGTCAGCAGTCACACTTGCAACCATCATGACCAATGAGGCAGTCAAGAAAATTTTTTGAGAGAAGGCTTTTTTGAGAATA
>DWFO01001316.1:0-16269 GCA_018246595.1 Mimoniades nurscia nurscia | reverse complement strand
GTATTGTTAACTATTGCAAATGTTGCGCACCTGCAAAACATATGGGGTGCTCCAAACTTTTGGCCAAGGCTGTATGTTGAAGATAAAAAATTCAAATTTTTTAATTTACGACAGCTTAATCAGGATGCTTTGGAAAACCTGTTCGGTTTAATAAGGCAACACTGTCCCACGAACCGAAATTCGACTTGCCATCATTTCGCCTTAGCTTTGAAATCTGCTATACTGACCTGCCTTAGCACACCACTTAGTCGAGGATCAAACTGCTGACAAGACACAAACGAAGTCTTGTTTGATTTTCAGGATTTCTTTCAGGATTTCAGTCTTTCAACCTCTAGAACATTGCCAAATAACTTCTGCCGCAGTTTCGTTCCTTCATATATGCCACGATAATGAGAAATCTGTTCTTCCCACTGTACATTTAGAAGAAAATAATTTAGAAAAAGATGTAGATAAAATGGAACGAATGTTCAAAAGGTTCGAGAAGCAACCGATTGTATAGGTTAGTGGATATCTTGCTTCAGTTCTTGTAAAAGATGTAAAATGTGACAAATATATAACATCTCTGATAATTGCAGAGCCTAAGCCAAACTCAATACCTATATGACTACATTGCGTTAAAGGAATGGTGGAAAGAAAAAACATCCTTAACATACCCTACAATAGAATTATGCCAAACAATCGATGCCGCGACAAATGTGTTTGAACAAAAAAAACTACTCATCTGGGTGAATGACATTAGTTGTTTTGCAAAAAGAGAACTTCTAGCTAACATTGATTTGTCGTGAAGGTGTGCTGAGCATAAAACAATAATGCTCGAGTGATTATTACATCGGATAATATATTAATCCGCATTGAATGTCGTCTAATTAATAGATCCTTTGCATTAAGCGAAGAGCAAATTGCAGATACACTAAAGAAGGCTCAATTGCAAAGTCTTGCAAAATAATTAATTTATTATTCACTTTGACAACTTTTTGCTCAGTCCTACGTGTTCCTTTATTGTATAAAAAAATAAGCACATTAATATTAAAGACATCTTTAATTTCTGTTGTAATAGTATAATTTAATTGAAACATTTATTTTGTCGATATCGATAGCTATTTATTCAGCGGACAGTACATCCCTAAATCTTACCTATGACAATGTTGACAACCTAATAACGTTGAAAATTATTACGTTCATGTTGGTATGAGCTCTCCGTGCACGTTTCATACAAAGTGGAAGGTCTCTCAAAATATATGGCAGATCAATCTCTTCTTACATAGTATTTGTATACTCATTGCTTAAGTTTTCAAACAATGCGTCCTACCTGTGATGACAAACGTCGCTGAAACGTGGACTTTCACAATTCACCTAGTCCACTAGTTCAAGGTCGCTCAGCAAGCTATGGAGTGTGTGTATTTGAGCTCGGTATCATTTGGATGCGGAAAGCCGAGACAGGGCGTGATGGTACTCTTTGGGGGAAGCCTATGTCCAGCAGTGAACAGTGAACTAACTAAACAGTGTATAGGAGCAGCGATATTAAACTCATTAGACAAGGACTGTTCTCCATTTTACAAAAATATTGTATACATATTTACAATAAGAAAATGTTATTCACAGTATTACGTTTAATGGTTAGCAGCAAAAGATTAAAGGTTACTATAAGCCTACTGCAGTGATATCTCTTTATTTAAAGGACACTTATTGGATATTACAATCTGAATAGATAATATTGACATGGTAATTGAAAAGCTTGGTTGACCCAAGCCGAGGGCCAAATACAAGTATTTTAATTGAACAATATACATGTATACACTACATTTTTCATTATATAAAAAAAACAAACAATTAAGGAACATTGAATTAGTTGCAACAATGGCTCTAAAAGGTTTACATTCATTCTGTGCCAGCAGACGGGAAGCCATTTTCGCACTAAGAGTTCTCAACTCGTTCACGGAGTAACTGAATGGCAATATTGAAGCTATCGTTACACCACCAGCGACATAGCTATAAGCGGATCCTACACGGATTTGACAGAGCTCTTGATGCAAAATTTTGTGAACCTGATCGCTACGTACAATAAGTAAGTACATACGTAACCAAACTTTTATATGTGTAGTTTATCAGTTTTCCGGTTACGACATGTTGGGCGCTGCCTTGTTTAATAATATAATGTATAATTAATACGTTCTTAAAAAAGCTATAAAATTCTATGTAAAATACAAGCGTCACAAGTAACTTTCTATAGTGAAACTTTACCTTTTCGCACAACGTTTATTACAATAAAATATCTATTAGCTACATGTATACATACATATGTCCTAACACCTCACGTACGTCATAATGTTGATATAAAGAATTTAAGGAAGTTAAATAACTGTCACTTTTAATTCCTTCCAATAATAATTGTACCTGATATTGAGGTACTGAGTTTGTATTTTACTTGAGTCTATTCGCCGAAATAAAACAATAAATATTACTTTCTACTCATCTCCGTTTGTAGTGGAAGCGCCTTAAACGTTCTCAACGGCCATTTCACTGAGCGTAATATCTTTTTTCCTTTTTGTCCTGCAACCATGAGAAACCCAGAAAACGCTGTATTCACTGAAAGATACCTTTTTGCTCTACGGTGAGCCGCAAAATGGAAGAGTTATAAGTGGCAACGTGCCTAAAAAGACGAATTCACGCCGAATCCTCTCACAGGTGACAAAATGTCCGAATAGAAAAAAGATTTTTCTGCCAGTGTCAATTGAAAATTATATTGAAATTCTTATTAATCACACGCATTATCCTATGATAGTTAAATAAGATCAGATTTAAAAATGTTAACGTATATTACACAAACGGAAATGAGAATCAAACCATTAGTAATATTCTGAATTTAGAACAGATAAACTGACCTTTTAGTAGTTTAAAAAGTCCATTGCATAATCGAAATAATCGACAACGCTCTACTACAAGTGCTCAGGGCACAAAAGGAAGAAAACGGTCCAAACAATTGCGGCGTCGCTTGACGGTCTCGACTAAATGTATTAAATCCAGAAGGAGATGAAGACGCTTTGAAATAAAAATGTTAAGTGCAGTTCTTGAAACGGTTTCCTAGCATCTTGAGACTATTTTTATAGTCAAAACATTTGTTTCGCCAAAATTGATTAATGCAGCAGCAAAAAATATACGAAGACGGAATATCATATATATATTTTTGACCAAATTATAACTTGTAATAATTACGAGCATTCATCTATATATATAAAAATGAATTTCTGTTTCCCTTGGTCATCGCATCACACGTGAACGGATGCAATGATTTGGCTAATTTTGATCTTGAAAGATTTGTGGAAGTTCAGGGAAGATTTAAGCGGTGAGAAATATAACGAAAATTAACGAATAATATAATTATGGCCGACAAATATTGGTCAAAATTTCCGCGCCATCTGCTAGAAGCGAGGACTAGCCAAAGACAACTGGTTGTCATGGCAATGATAGTTGCCATTACAACCGGGCTGCTAACATCAAATTTGATGAAATAAGAAAAATGTCAATGATAAATAATTATTATTATATAAATACTCATTAATATTAATCTTGATAGATAAAATATTATGAAAGAAAAATAATTTTTCCAAAATTGATTTCGTACCCTAAAAATTTAAACAATAAACAATATAAGATATGACAAATGATAGACATATTTATTGATTGTCAACCGCGTATCAGCAAGACATGATGAATACTACAAAGTCGTGTTCAGAGCCGATAAACAACTAGCTGGAACACACCAGCGCGCATATAATAATAGATAGGAGTAAAATTGCAATCCTGACTGTTGGTGAAAACTTGGAAACAGCCCATATTTTGCTTGCACGATATGAGGCAACGGAACCTTGTGAGTCAATGAACAGATAAAGAACGAGAAATAGCACGAGAGGAGCGCCGCGATGGTATATCACGAAGTAGGGCCCTAGTTTGGTTATAAAATGAGAATTAAAACAGCACAAAAATTTCAAACATTCCGTCTTGTAACTTGTGCCAACATAAGTCACCGACGGCTAAAGTTGTTGTACGGACAAGGATAATTTAATAAACGTTGCAGCGAACTTTTTGGTAACAATTTACATTGCGCTACTCGCGAACGAAGAAACTGGACACGGCCAAATGTACCTCCTCGTGTTGTACAAATATATACGGAAAACTACGTTTCACGTCGCAAAAACTTTTATCTAGCAATCTTTTATGTATGAACGCAGAATTTGAAGTTATGTTATAGACACAGTATAATAGATTATAAGTGCAATTAACTCACGCAATCAACACGTTTCGAAGAATCAATTTACTAAATTTCGTATTACACTGAAGATTGCAATAAGTTCACGGCAAAATCAAAAATATTCAAGCTCATGCAAGAGTACCTAGATAACGACCTAATTTATCGTCTACGTCCACACAATTCGACTCCTGCAAAGACATATGGATTGCAGAAAATACACAAGCCTGGTTGGGCTGTGAGACCCATAGTGAGTCAAATAGATTCATCGACTTACAAGCTTTCTAGATTCCTGGCTAACTTGTTCTACTCCTTCACAAGAAAAATATCAAGTTATATGAAGGACTCGAGAGCATTTCATCAACTAGTTTCCCGAAGTTCGAGTGCTAGACTCTGAAATTATAATCAGCTTCGACATAGTCTCATTATTCACCAATCTTCTGAGGACTCGGTAGTCATAATATCCAAACTACTAGAGAACCTAGGACTTAAAGGACCTCATGAGAAAGGACTTCGTATATGCCGAAACTAATCGGGCAACCCCGCAAAAGCATACGTGAGTCAATCGGCTTAATTCTTAGTCATTACTACTATATCCAAATATCCTCCCACCGCATATCCCCCTACATCGCCTTGTCGCTAACTTTGAAGATCTAATACCATTAAACGTTCAAACATAAACAGTAACTGGCTACAATACAAACAACAGAGGATCCTCGATGTAACATAACGCATTACTACCTACATACCTCCATATTGATACTCTTATACACATTCGCCTCAAACAAAACATACGATATTAACGAGTTCCAAGAATCACACTCGATTGTACGTAAGCGGTGTTCATAAAGAAAATACATGAAAATTTAAGCGCCATTTGTCGCTTCATAAAACCATTATCTTGTACATCTTTTACAGAAATTGTATGTACTGTGCATCTATCTAATCTGTAGACTTACTCAATTTATTATAAATTACGCAAAAGTAATAAAATCTATTACCGCGTACCATATACCGTAACACCGGGTGTCAATATGCTCGTAATATTTGTATTTCTCAGAAATACAAATATCAAGTTCACTTTCCTATTTCACAGGTAATACAAATCGTATATGTATGTATCGTAATGTACGTGATCAGTTGGGCGAAACGCACGAACGGTGAAAAATTGCTAACAAATATTTACCGAGACGATGGGCAGAGCGGATTTTATCAAACAAGATTAGGTGGTTTGCATACAGAGATCATTTTTTCAAACGAAATTCTTCTTTGTAGTAGTGTTCACACCGTAAAAAGGAAATATTGAAAATTTGCTATTGAATATTGGTTATCAACTCATAAAGACTCCACTGATTCAACAAAACTTATGCATTCTTTTATCTATTTAACATACAAGATTATATAGGAGTACGTACCGGCTTAACTCACGTAAGTATGTAGTTTCGGACCTATACAAGGTTCTTCTTCATGAGCTCTCGCCGTTTGCAGCTGGGCCGCGGCGGAGAGTTTTCAATGTGAAAACCTTTGCATCATAATGTAGAAGAAAGTGACCAAATATGGGATAGTATCCCTAATATGGAACACGGCAATTCTAAGCAAATGGAAACTCACACACGCAATAAACACTGTCTCTTTCTTTCTATCCCCACTCGCGCGTACAAGTTGTGACATGTCAGTCAAGCGAGCCTTTTCGTCATTATCGCAGTGTCATGTTTTGTCGCTTCCGCATAACCTTCTAAGGTATGTAAAAAATTTGTATTTTTTATATAAAAAGTACACACCGTATTGTTTTTATAACTTCTTGAGATAGTTTAGATGTTCTTTTGTAGGTTTTAGTGGTATTTGATTGTTTTGCTTTCTAAAATATAAAAATATGAATGTCAATTTGAAGTCGTTGGAAAATCCAAGTATGGACGGATCATAATATCCAATTATGGACTATTCAATAATTAGTTGTCTTAAGTATCAGCTAACTTTTTGTTTGTGTTAATTATAAATAAGCGAAAAGAATGGAATTCAGAGCATATGGCAGAAGCTATTAAATTAGCAAGAGAGAAAAAAATGGGTTATTTGAGAGCTGCAAAACACTTTTATGTGCCGAGATCTACCTTGTATCGTTATGCCAGAAAAACTAATTTCTACTACACTTGGGAGGCCTACTACACTTGGAAAGCCGCAGCTACCACATTTGGGAGGAAAACTGTTTTAGGGACAACAAGTGAACAACTTTTGATAGACTACATTTTCACTATGGAGAACAAATTTCATAGCTTGACAAGGCGCGATGTTCGAAGAATGGAGTACATGTTGACAAGTCGTAATCAGTTGAAAAATCAATTTGGTTACATGAGAATGGCTGGAAAAAATGGCTTAAGCTATTTCTTAAACGGCATAAGGAGCAGTCAGTGAAAAGACCAACTGGAACATCTTTTGTTAGTGTTTCGATTCAGCAAAGAAAAAGTAGATTTATTCTTTGATCTCCTTGAAGACATATATACCCAAGAAAACTCTGGTCCACACAGCATTTATAATGTAGACAAATCTGGGCTTACCGTAGTACAGAGCAAGATACCCCACCCCAAGTGGCACATCCATCAGGATGAATACAAATGAACACATTCACTGAATGGTTCAAACATTTCATCAAACACACCAACCCTACTCCTGAATCGAAGTTATTACTGATCTTAGATGGTCATTTTCCTCACTTGGATAGAGCTTGCTAGGGAAAATAATGTAGCCATTGTGTCCTTACCTCCTCATACAACCCACAAGCTCCAGCCACTAGACAAAACGTTTATGGGACCACTGAAAACTTATTACAATGAAGAAATACGATTGTGGATCAGAGAGAGAGTAATAGACCACTCAGCTTGTGATGTTGAACTGTTTGGCAGGGCTTATTTAAAAGTGTAAACAGGTAAGATTGCAGCAAATAGATTTTGTGTAACAGGACTATGGCCGCTGAATAAAAATATACATATTTACCGCGGTCGACTATCTTGCTGCGCAACAAGATGCAGTTAAAAATGGCAAATGGCAATGGCAAAAATGGCAAAAGTGCATTTGATTGACTGTGCAGTCAATGTTATAACAATGACATCAAGACGCCAATCTTTATGACTTTTCGATGGCCAATTTTAGAACACCTGATGACTGTGTGCCTTTATCTCAAGCTTCTACATCCAGACAAGATACAAATATTGAACCTGTACCCTCAACTTCCGAACTTTTTCGCAGTAGTTTAGGATTAATACCTCCATATGATATCAATCCAGTACCAAAAAAGAAAAGGAAACCTTCTAATAGAGGAAGAAAAGCATCTGTTGCAGCAGTCATCACATCTTCACCTTACAAGAATGATCTAATAGAAAAAAACAAGAAGATACAAACAAAAAAAAAATCGGCAAAGAATAAGAATCAAAAACAAAACGAGAAGAAATCAAAAGAAAAAAGCCAAAAGAAAAGATTAAGCCTAATTCAGATTCAAATGACGCGATGATGCTGTTTGATACACATAGTGAGTCCGATGCCTTGATAGGAAATACAGCTCCAGACTCTGAACATTCGGAGTGTATTTTCTGTGGCCTGCTGTTTTCGAATGATACTCACGGGGAAACATGGGTCAAGTGCCTCATGTGTGGGCTCTGGGCACATATTTATTGCGCAGGAGCAGAGTCTGACGCCTGGATTTGTGATTTTTGCAAATAATTTGTGTTCCTTTCTATGTTATACCAAAATTTCTAAAGAGTCTCATGTAAGTTAAAGTTAAATTTTAATGGTGTTTATAGTATTCTATATTTGGGATACCTATTCCATATTTAGGTACCTTTATTATTATTTAGTTTTTTTTTTTCAATTCTTACTTAAAGGTAGTAAATGTATCCAAAACTTGTTATAAAATAAAGCGCATATTTATAATTACTACAAAAAGTTTTTTATTTATAACGTTTGTACAAATTATGCGTAAAAAACAAAATAGTATTCCATATTTGGTCACTCTTCTCTAACGTATGTACTTAAATGATTATCATTTGACGTTAATCTCCTTCTTTCCAAGTTAAACTTGGCACTTGATTAAATTCAACTTTTGATTTAATTAAATCGTGCTTCAGCTGATATTAAGAAAATAATATAATTCACTGTTATATACAAACAAAACGTGAATAACGAAAAACGGCTTGCTAAGCAAGCGGATGGGCGGCGACGAGGCTCCATTAATAAAGCAAATAATTTTCTCGAAAGAGGTCAAACATTGTGGTTGAACGAATGAGTGGGCGAGTGCAAACAAAGTGTGCCTAATTGACATATTATTATACATAATACTAAACGTATCACTTCGATGAAAAAAGGTAAAAAACCAATAAATAAGACGAGGCTGGATTTGTGCCCAATGTATGGCGGCAATAGATTCACTACCTATTCTACAGCGTAACGTAATCGTGACTGGTTCAACATGGGAGTGTACTTCATCCCTCTGCTTACCTCTCGGGTATTACACGCGGGAACAGGCTACAGGCAGAAGTTACAGGTTTTAAATGTAACGCACGATTAGTGATGAATCCAAATTATAATAAAATAATACCCATAATCATATTGAACAGGAACACGTGCGATTTGATAAAGCTAATAAAATCGATAATCTCGAGAAAGCGATACTGCGAAAATAAATGAAAAAATAACGCCAGATGGTCACATATGTAGATTGTCCAGTAAATTCAACAGAAACATAACGAAACAAATGGTCGCAGAAATCAGTGAAGTAATTAATGGAATTAAGTTAAACACTATACGGATAATAGGAAATACTATAAAAATAGTTATCACGGCGCACCACCAACTTCAACCTTACTAAATATTCCATATCTCTAGAAAGCTTCAGATACATTGAATTGTTTGCCATACCTACTGCCACCACAGTTGATTGTTGCAATCAATGCGCTGCCCACTAATGTTGCATGTAGGTATGCAATCTGAGATAATATTCAAATCGGGCAGTGACGTCACACGTGTCATTGCACCTGCCTTGTTGTGCGCTCATTTGCATTGATTCCAGATTTAGATACGAATAGCTGTCACATAAAGTGAAAAATTAGTAAGATCATTAAACGTAAGCACGTAGATACTGGACAAATCCTAGTAACGTAAGTATAATGGAGTTACATTTTCCTTAGTGCCCGACCCGGGTATTGACGCACCACTTCCCGATCGACAGTCGAACTTGCAACCTTCTTACACTTTCACGGAGGAACGAAAAATATTTTTGTTTGTATGTTTTCTTAAAACGTAAAATCATCAATAGCTAGTACAATCTTTGGTGGTTAATTGTCGTTAGTTCAACGATTAACGATGAAATTCTACAGAGGCATGTTATTACGGAGAACTGCAATGCAATGCAATGTGCGTATTTTTGAATTATACACTAAATACTCAAACGATTTTGTGAACGTCTGGGTCTGCGAATGTTTAAATTCTGCGAATTGGCAAGATTCAATATAACATTTATTGAAAATTATCTCTCTAACTCAACTATATTTTTTTAAAGAAACTAAGCAGAAAATGTGTAAAATAAAATATTACGAATTCCGGTCGTGCAAACTAAAAGTCAATATTATTCCGTCGAACTCAACGTATTTATAATGTTTCTTCTAGTTACGATATAATTTCAAAAAAACTAACTATACATTTATTTTATATTATCATTGAAATGTCTTCATTCAGAGGTCAATTGATATTAATAGATAGATAAGAATGTGATTGTTTAACTTTGTCCGTTTCTTTTACTTCGTTCCATTTTATTTAACTTAACGAATATCATGTAAAAAGAAATGTTTAGCTAGAAAAAATTTCTCAAAATACTTAAAATAACAAAATCTTTTAGCGAACCTGAAAAAACAGTTGAAATATAAGATTAGATATAAGATATTACGTTCACTAAAGCACGTTACAATTTTCAGGCGGCTTTGAACGCCTTCGCAAAGAACGTAGACAAAATTACGAAATTCAAACATTAAGTCTATGCCACGCCGTTTATTAGTCAGATTTATCGTGTCTATAATAGAAAATCACACCCTCCTCCCCCTTCTCCCCAAAAACCGATTCGAGGAAAAATTTGACGTCAAGAGGCAATGCAAACGTTGTTTAGTAAATTAAAAGCAAACAGAATAGATACGGCGAGGGCGCAATGTACCGGTATCCGGTATTCCCATAAATACCGATAGTTACCGTATTAAGCGCTAATTTAGCGGTAAATTCCCATTATTAAAGCATAAACATTGGCCTTAAAGTCGAGGCTATAACTCACGACACGTTTTCGCAATATTTAATGTTCATAAATAAAGACAGTGTCCCACCAGCAGTGATTCTCTTAGCATAAAAGGAAAAATACATAATTGGAATTTTGTATCGAAACAAAAATAAATGTTTTAGATTCTAATTAAAACTATATACATAAACGAAAGTGTAGTAACACTCTGCCTAAATTGTTAGGAATTACGTGTGATATTTTTTTTGTGAAGGTATAAGTGTTATACCATATTCTTCATAATATCAAAGTAGATATGTATTTCTAGAAATATAATATATGTACAAAAGTATAATATATTCATAAAAATATAATATAATTATGTACTAACTATTTTGACTCTACTTACTGTTCGCCGACAAACATCTATTCATTTTTGTATTCTTTATATCGCTTAATTAACTTATCAATAACAGTATTAATAAAAAAATCAATAATAATGTAATATAACAAAGATCTCCGAGTGTGTTTCATACATGTAAACTGTCAACGCGTTTATAAGAATAGAAAAACTATAAATTAATGAAAGAAAGGAACATGGCGCAGGTAAGTGCCATTTCATAAATTTGAATAAGACTAGCGAACCGATCGCGCAGCGACGCTCTTAATCGTCGCATCCCCATAAATTGCCGATAGTTGCCGTATTTAGCGCTAATATAGCGGGGAGTTCCCTCGAATCGTTGAGCTCGGTTAAATTATAAAAAGCGTCCTCTAGAGATAGGGATGTTTAATCTAGGCACGTTTTGCCGCTGCCCTAAACGTTGAGGGTTTAATAATCATAATTTAAATTTTATGAACCATTTCTTGAACAAAACAGCCAAACCTTATATCAATTTACAAGGTTCAATGAACAGAATATTATTATTATTATTATCAGTTCATTTTCTCTTATCTATTTTGTATAGCTAGTCTAGGTTGGAGTGTTGAATTTGTAAATATATGTACTACAGTAGGATCATACGGAAACCTGAAGGAAATTAAGTTCTCGGCACATAAAAAATCTTTTATTACTCAACATGAGATGTCCGGCATGATTGTTTGCAGTTCCGACATCATAGCTACATACAGCAACAGTTTTACGACATCACAGCTACATACATACATCGCCTCTATTCTTAATCAGATTGTTACACGGCTACTAAACATACTTGTGGTATATCACAATATATGTTTACGATTTATGAGCTTATCATCATCAACATCATCAGCCTATTTCAGTCCACTGCAGAACATAGACCTTCATTGAAGGCATCAAGCCCTTCTTGTAATCCGCCCGCTGGGAAGTCTGGTTAGGGATCGCAGAGCACAGCTTGCACTGCCTACACTGATGCCCAGGGCAGCCAGAGCATGTATGTAGCTGTGCCTAAAGCTAGACAGACCGCGCCATACCGTGATCTGCCAGCGCCGGGTTTAATCGCATCTTACAACACCCTGTATCCCGGCACGTGGTCGGGACATATATTCTTACTCCGCTCCGACATGGAATGTCTCAGTCTTGAGGGGTGTACGTGCGTGTATGCGCATGAACATGTGTGCATAGAAACTTCTGCAACCGCTTAAAATGTGTTAGCTTACCTTTCAGAGCACATTGCTAAAAAAACCAAAATGTCTCACATATATTTTAGAAGCGTTTTTTTATTTTATAATACAAAAAAATTATATTACAGATATAAAAATTTGAAACATTATCCTTCTTATAAGGTCTTACGTAAGACTAGTAGAATCTAGTATTCGAATTTAGAATTCCATATATATGTACGTGTATCGTAGAAGTGTGCTAACAAATGAATGGAGTAGAACCATATATTAATAAATGCGATACAGTAATATGCAATATACGGAAAGTTGGGTATAATTGCAGACGCTCGCTCGGAAATCAGAACAGAACTGTGCTTGGGTACACCTGTGTGGGACCCCGCTTTAGAAATTTCTAGTTTTATTTCATACCCGAATTATATACGCTTTCAAATTACGATGCCTACCTAGCAATTAATACGATTCACTTAAATTTGTACAGTAATTGAAAGAAACAGCAATCCTTCATCAGTATTTACTATAAGTCTGGGTTATCACATTGCGATTTATGAACAAGATACCAGAAACAATCATTTAAAATTTATTAAATCTTAATTAATTAAACCATCAAGTCAAATAACTGAAATTACGGTCTTTAATATAGACGAAATTGAAAGCTCGTGAAACATCAACGTACTCGTATTAAGCTTAGTCACACGAATTATTCAAATGTAAACTAACTACCGGTGTTCCAAATATTGCACAGGGGTATCGTATTACTTTTAATATTTACTATTCATTTATAATTACATCGAATGTAACTCGCATAGGTAATTTATTGAACGTTACTGTTTCGAACGGGTGAAAGAATTAACAAGAAATGCTCTTAAATACCTCCCACATGCCGATAGATAAATTGTTTAACGCAACAAAACACTCAACATAAACATTCAATAGGCACACCTCAAATCGTAAATATTTCAAAACCCAGGTGGTTCTAAAAAATTACACAGCTTTTGATCCGCAACAGGGAAGAAGAATACACGAACGTGGAACATAGCAACAACAAGAACATAATATTTACAAACAATGAACTTCACAAACGAGCAATATAGCCCTGAACTGAGCGTGCTCAAGACAAACAACAACATCATTATCGTGCCCGGCTAGGGGTATCGAGTACCCGTAAAACATGTTACAAAATATTAACATTGCCGGATACAGATATTACGAGCGTATTTAATGAATACAATCATTTTTTTCACACTAGAGTTCAGTAGTATTATTATTTTAGCTCGCCATCTTACCACCTGGCAGGAGAAGGAAACAATGGGGTACTGGTGAATTAAGAAGGCCCAGGAACGGGAAGAGTGATTAAGGGAGCCCTATGTCCAGCAACGTACCTACCTCCAAAAGTTGATGGATAAATATTATTATGGATGTAATGCTCTTAGCGCACCCATTAATGAACTTCACCAGACCGCGATGAAGATACAAGTTAATAGCCAACCAGTTTGTTGAAAGCTTTTAAATTCACCTTAAGGGTGTCGCAAACTTTTACCTACATTTACTCAAGTATTTACGTCAACCGAGAGCGACGTAGGTACACTTGAGTAACAAACTTAAGACTTCCTTTGAAATTAACTTCCTTAAAAATTTGGCAGTGTAGCGGTCACCTATAAACTGACGGATGAACTGGCCCTGGTGTTCCTTAACTTGCAAATCCATTGAGACATACGCGCACCTCGTTTACTTTAATCGCTTTAGGAAGTTTCCAGGCTACATACCAAACGGTCCGATTATGAATTTCTGAAATTGACATGTGTGACGAGATTGGCGAATTTTTAAAACTCGACCAAAATGTATGAATGCGCAAATAACAGTTCATAAACTCAGTTCCTGAAATAAAAGAAGCCCAAGACGCTTCATTTATATAGAGATAGATCTAAGTGGGGAGATTGCCTACAATAAACATGAATATACACCTATATTCATTAAAACCATGCGAAGCTAGAAAAATATTTTACGAAAATTATAACTTTATGTAGGGCACGGTATAGTTATTGGCCATTTACACTTTGTTATCAAAAAACAAGCTAAAACTAAAAAAATGACAATTTAAAAATGCATCGATGACAGTACTTTCTTTCTCTGTCAAATTCTTTCAACTTTCATGTCTTTCATGTCTTTCAACAAAGTAAGTAACGCTAAGGAAACTGGTTCTTTTCAGTTGTGTAATTTTTTGCCGGAGGTACAAACGTAAGTTTATTAAAAAATTGGTAAGCCTGCAACTTCTTTCTTTCAATTTTTTAAAATTTTATGTACTAATGCCGTTATTAAAATCCGAAAAAATTATGTCTTGTTATCCGATATACATATATAAATTAAGGTTCAAGATAACTGAATTTTTTTATAATCTCGAATTTTTTAGTGTACACTCTGTACTATTATATGTATTTTAACAGGACAATGTTATATTGGTATAAATAATTAATATGTAAATACATAAAATATTTTGTTACACTGAATGTTATAAAACTAAATAATAATTATATCATAATATGAGATTGATATGGCCAATCCTTTAATCTATATTGTTATGCTGTTGATATGGCAATACTAAAAGATATACCTATTGCGGGTTGTGATGATATTGTTCGACAGTAGGAAAAAAATAAAATAAAACCTATAATTGACAAAGAATAAAATAAAACCTATAATTGGATTATAAAGTTTAATTGATAAAACCTGGGTTACTCTTTCAACGTTCCAAGATGCGCAATATGCGAGAACATCGTAAGTCGAATCATAATCGGAATCGAAGTCCGCGACCTCACTTCGTAAACTTACACCAGAAAAGAACCGAAAAGGAACAGATCATCGCAAGGAGAGCGCAGCAGCAGTCGCAGGAGTAAAGCCGAGTCGAGTGCAAAGGGAGTTTCCGTAGGTCGCCCGATACGTCATGGCTCTAGAACAGGACATGTGTTACGCTCTCATTCTAGGAGTGATAACAACCACTTACTTTTAACAGAGTTAATAAAAACTTTCGTGAATAACCGGTCAGAAAGTAACAAGTTCCATATCTTAGGTAATGTGATACCATAGTTTGATCCCATAAACAAAGGACAGACTATTAATACATGGCTTAGCAAAAGTTGAGGAATGTGGTCGATTGTACAAATGGGATGATGATCACTATGATGATTCACTATGCACTTCCGAAACTATACAGTGTAGCCAAAGCATGATATCAAACCTTGCCGTCAATGTCGTTTTCTAGGTCTGAATGGAGAATAAAATTAGCTGATCCTTTCCCTCGAACGAGGCTTACCAACGAAAACAATGTGACTACAGTAAAAATTAGTCTGACACCTACAAAAATCCTATAATTTCTTGCAAGCCTTCTTTCTACTTCTACTACTATAGTCACTTTGGAAGAAACTCCTCATCCTAACATATTAATTAATAATTACCTACAGAATATCCCAGGAAATATGAGCCAGTTTATTCCAAATATAGAGAAGAAAAAAAACCTCTATGTTATTACCTCGGAAAAATTAAGAGCATATAAGTGGTTACTTGTGATACGTGTCGGCTTTAAAAATCTAATTTCTGATCAATGTATGGTATTTACGATATACATATATAATGTATAACGAGAAGTATTTAGTATGTAAAAATTACAAGAGAGTATAAAACAACTTTTAGAATATCATAATATTTCTAGAAGTGACTAGATGAAGTTTGACTCGGTTTATTCTTGTCTAAAGAAAATCTGTTATCATTAGGATCGTACCGAGGCAATACTAAAAATATGTAGGCATCTCGATAATGTATAATAGTAAATAATATTACAGGAAAACAAAGAAAGTTGTGAACAAAATTAAATCAGCTAATAAACATAAAAGGTCAATGGAGAACCTTTGTGTCCAATGTTAATAGATCTTTGCAATGTGTGTCAAATTTCACGGTGTTATTAATAAGGGTAATAAGATTGGTTTGCTTATATGTATAATCAGAACAGAAATTCGTCGCTCGGGCAATAACTTAATTTGCTTGGGTATATAGGGGAAACGCTATAGTTTTTGGCCACTTAAGCGACTTTAAGATCTAAAATTTAAATTAATAATAACGTAACTTCACGCCTGTAATCCCCGAAGAGGTAGGCAGAGGAATGCAGAACACTCCCACGTTTCACCGGTTA
>DWFO01001315.1:0-16276 GCA_018246595.1 Mimoniades nurscia nurscia | reverse complement strand
GACAGAAACTATCCGTTCTTCAACGATGAAAATTTGGACAAATTGAGGAATATTATGTGCACGTAAGTTGATACTATTTTGCTATTATCTAGTGGGTAATTTATTTTTGTAAGCCAACGATAGATAAAGATCTACTAGCTTACTTTATAGTAGCTCAATTTTATAAAAGAATATAAAGCCATAAGAAGTATCTACTTCTTTCCAACCATATTTTATCGAGTTTGGTGAATCAATCAGTCATTTAGTACAAGTTTCTTTTTTTAACTTTGAAAAGTTTCATTGCAGTGTCATATGTTGATATGGTATCGTTACTTTGAAAATATAGGTACACGTATACAATGATGGACGAATGCAACTGTGAATGAAATTAATCAAGTTTCGGTCAGAATTTTTCACGCATATTAACCTCCATTTCAATAGTAACCGAAGAGTTAACGCAACATCACGCATCAACCTCGAAGAGTCGGGCAGAGGAGTGTAGTACACTCCCAAACCGAAGAGTACCGAAGAGTTGTATACGTAATGCATTCCGTAGGTACGTGTGGGAGCACCTGGAGACGGGCTACATGCAGGGCATGTGCGACCTGGCGGCGCCGCTGCTGGTGACGATGCGCGACGAGGCGGCGGCGCACGCGCTGTTCGCGCGGCTCATGGCGCGCGCGCAGGACAACTTCCCCTCCGGCCAGGCCATGGACGCGCACTTCGCCGACATGAGGCGCGTGGCGGCGCGGACATCAGTCCTTCACTCCATTCCGATATTTTCCTTTTAACTTTTAGGTCAATGATGCTCCTAGTAGAGCAAGAGAGGACCTGTTACACTTTTTTACAATCGAGTGAGGTTTGGCTTGGTGAACATCCCTCGTAACCCGGTACTTCTCCCAGGGTATCGGGTATATTTTAAGGTCACCTCCACTCTCTCTCTCGATACAAAAAAGAAGCAATGACGATTGCTTTATAAACACTTTCTGCACCTAAGAGAATCCTGTTCCATGTGACGTTCACAAGAATTCAGCATTTGGTACTTTTTGTTAGAAACGCTGTACCTAATGCAATAAACGCTCTGTGTGTTCTTCTTATTCGAATTGTTAAATTAAACCACAACAAATTTCTCTTCCAGATCCCTAATCCAGATTCTGGACTGCGAGTTGTATGAGCTGATGCACGCGCATGGCGACTACACGCACTTCTATTTCTGCTACCGTTGGTTCCTGCTGGATTTCAAGAGGGAATTGCTCTATCAGGATGTAAGAATATAGAGTTTTATTTAAAGGAGTATACTGCTAATGTTACGATTACTTAGCTTTTATCTTTAGTACTGCTTTTTTTATTGAGATCGTCAAGAAACTCTTCAACCGTAATACACATTACAAATATTATATATAGAGAAGAAGATTCAACAACAAATAATCAACAATTGCATTTCTCTACACATGTAATAACAACTCCTGTCTCTGTTTCTCCGTTAAAGATGATACGAAATCTTAAATAACCTATTTCCGATTATATGGGTCTTCAACATTTGTAATTTTTTTTTATCAGGATTTACTAAACCATTGACTTTTGTTATATAACCAAAAAGTATAGTCAGGAGAGTATTTCAATGTTTTCTTATGATCGACATTCAATAAGTAACTTGTGTTTTAAGTACATTTCATTACAAGTACATGTATGTATGTGTGAATATTTGAATGTATCTATATTTGTCTATGAGATTTTGTTGTTTCCAAAGGTTTTCTCAGCATGGGAATTAATCTGGGCGGCAAGGTTCGTGGCGTCAGAGCATATGGTGTTGTTCATAGCGCTCGCCTTGCTCGAGACGTACCGTGACGTCATCCTGGCCAACACCATGGACTTTACCGACATCATCAAATTCTTCAACGGTAATCTTTACGTTTTGAGAACTTTTATAATTTTTAATAATTTTAATAATTTTTTAACCTCAGCTTTAATTTCCGTTTTTGTTCCTCCGTCATATTAGCGTTTTATGTACAGGAGATTTTTTATATTTTACAGAAATGGCCGAGCGTCACGACGCCTCAGCGGTACTATCTTTAGCCAGAGACTTAGTGCTCCAAGTTCAAACGCTCATCGAGAACAAATGAACGAGAACAAAAGAGCAAAACAGACTAACATCTAAAACTATTGACGCTACTGACAAAGATATATCTACTTTATATATTATATCTAGTCGATTATAAAATAATAAGAATACCCTAGGTTATAAAAGAATTAGTATGAAAATCAGATATATAATATTAAAATATTAATCTACCGACAAAATCTCTAAACTGTCCGTATGATAACTTTATTTATACTGATTCATACCTCACGTGTATTTAAGAGAAAAGCTATTTAATATACATTATTTGATGTTTATCAAATTTTCTTATACTAATATTCTGATATATTCTAACATACATTATATACCTATACAAGTGTATCATTATGCTTTCGGTGTTATTTGAAAGAGGTTATGTGTAAGAAGATTATATTAATGGGTACATTGCTTTTGTTGTGTTGAAAGTGTGATTTGCGGCCTTGCGGCTGAGTTGTATGTAGATGGCGCTACTGCGCTGCCGTCGGCGCCGCTACCGGGTGTCGACGACCAGGAAGATGCGATATAATAATTATACAAAGCAATACTTGAAGCAACACAACTATTCTTTCATAACGACTATGAAGTTTCGTTATTAGGTAAACGATAATAATTGAGGCTAAAATGAATGTAGATAATCGTTTCAACCTAATTCGACGCTGATGGTCGCTTTCAGCAAAGAATCCGGATAAGAGAATGCGTCACGGCAAGACAGTAATTGGTCATTACAGATATTAGCAGCAGAGTATTTCCATTTGGGATTTATTTACTTCATTAGAGATTTTAAACGTGTTATAATCGTTATTAATAGTACCTATATAAAAATATATCTTAACGTAATAATTGGTGAATAATAATGGATTTAAACAAATTATTATCAATCAAGTAGTTGAATAAATAGATAAATATTCAAATATAGTGAACAATTTTTAAAATAGATATATTAGTACGTGGGTGTACGGCAATTTCATGTAGGTACTTTTGTCTGTTAGAGAAATTATTCAAAGCTTGCCTGCGACGCTGATTCCGAAAACACACTTAACAGTCTAATGCCCGGTTTCTAAGGTACTTTTACCTGTAGTTTATGTATTTGTTATCCCCATTGGTTCGATAACTTGAGCAAGTGCGTTAACTTAGCGTAAAACTTTAATTTATGAGGTATTCGAAGACAGAAACTCTACGAGGTAAAATTAATTTATCATTTGAGGGGATTATTTCTATCTTTTAGGAGATTTAGATGTTTCGATCATATTATCTATTTATATATGTAAAGATTTTCTTCCGTATCCTTCTGCGTTTGATCTGCGCAGAGAGTGTAACGCTAGTGATATTGAGTCGAATGAAAGCGACATCTGGTGGCGAGCGGATGAAATAAGAGAAACTGTTAATTAAATGTTTTATTAGCTAAAAGCAGACTTACTGTATTATTTCTCTTATTCACGATGATAGGAACAAAGCCTGACATTTGCGAACTTACAAAAAATTATCAATTATTTAACTTTAATAATAATGATATCTACCGAGAAAATATTTTAATAGTAGTTTACAAATTTTTATCTCTAAAATATCTACTTATACAGTACTAAAAATCAATTTCTTAGATGAAATTAAATGTCAAAAAGTAGCAAGTATGTATGTAGTAGAAAATTGTAGTATCGTCATATATATAATATATTGTCATATTAACTTATACAACTATATCGAATATGGAAAATATATGTGGAAAATAATGTGGAGATACTTAGATTTTCAGCATATTCATTAAATCAGACTTATATTAACAAAGGGGACTTACCTGTCGTTTCGGAATAAATTTGATATTACCATTAAGTGTGAAATAAAATCACTGTCAACAAATATCGGTTACATTCGTAACGGCTTGACTCCACTGAGACACCTTATGTAACTGTTCAAGGATTCCCCGTTTTGCGAAGAAGAAAAAAATCAATTCAAATAACTACACGGTACACCTGTCATAATTATTTACGTTTACAAAAATAGCAGGCAATTTTAAAGTTAAACGATGCACTATTAGAGTTAATGACTTATGTATAAATTTGAAAATAGTAACTCTTAATAACGTGTATTTATCTCACATGCAAGTTAATTTTGTTCACAGTATGACAAGTTATAGAACATAATTGCATTGTTGCGTCATGGCTAAAGTGGCCAGACGTCCTGTTTTGAACGGGACTGTCCCGTTATTCGACCAACTGTCTCGTTGCCCCGAGCAATGATCCGGGACGCAAGAAATCCCGTTTTCTGAAACCGCGCGAAAAATTCAAATATTGGAGAGCGTGAGGTAGGAGGGCCGCGCGGTGCGAACCGCGGCGTCGACCGATCGGCATTAGGGAGTTAGGGACCGTGCATTTTGCCGACTTCAGGAGACGTTTTCTTTTGTTTTGCTCGCCAAAATTATCAAGAGAGGTGTTTTTTTTGCTCGCCTACATTGTCAAGCTCGCCTCCTTGTTTGCTTATCCATATCCTCAGAGGGCAAAACATCCCGTCCCGTTTTGAGTTAAAAAAGAAATGGTCGGTTTAGTCATGGCGGATAAATTGAGTGGGGAAAAAAAAAGGATTATTGTCGATAATTAACGCTAAATAAATTCCACTGCATGGCTGTCACTATTACGTTTTTAGATACACAAATTAATAAAGCTAAAGCTGTAAGTCATACATTAATCGTGTTGTAACTATCGTACCGTATTTTAAGTAGGTACCGAAAAATAAAGCTTTTATATAAATTACAGAAATATTATAGATCGGCCATATAATTTTTTTATAGAGCCACAAAATTTCATAACTCGTAAATACCTGTGTATGCTAAAATAAAATCTGGTCGTTATATAAAGGTAGGAAATATTTTTGAATTTGGAAATTTTATTGGAAATTACAATGTCAGTACTTTATTTGTATAGCCGTTAGCTGTCTATTGAGATATCAACTTGTGTGTAAATACGTTGCGTAACACTAAGTAATCAAACTAAAGTATCTGTTGGCCTCTTCGGTGTACATTTTGACAACCAAATCGACATAATTCAAGTGTTTTGGAACAGTCGAGATTCGGATACGTCATGAATTTGGGATCTGGTTGCTATATGGGAGCTATGAGGAGTTCCTGAATGCGTGGAGTTCTATCGGAAAGAGCCGGAAGTAAAATTGTTTTTATGCAGCAAACTTGTATCTGATATAGGTACATACGAGTATGTGTTACAACTGACATATTATGTTTTAAGACTGTTGACCCTCTTAATAATTTCTTAGTGTTATTTCATAAGGATAAATAGCTATACAAAGATTTATTTATACCTTCAATAATAATGTCCGCTATATTCTTATATTATCTTTACTTGTAAAACTGTATGTGTATACTGTAATTTTGTATTAAGGCTTCCTCGATGTTTTGTGCTTTATTCGAATGTTATGTGATTAATATACGCTTAAATTAACTCTTATTTACCGGAATATTGGTACAAGATAGGCCTACGTCCATATACAAAGGAGCCAAGCTACGTGGATTAGTGTTATAAACACATGTCTGTGTCAAAAGTAGTAAAGATGATTCATGTAAATGGGAACCGTAGAAGTATTCCAATATATGTATTCGTAATAGATGTTGTATGTAAATCTTGTGTAGCTAAGAAATGTATAAATTGATGTATCTTTAAACCATTGTATTCTATTCCATTGTATTGCGAGGAGCGCAGTGTTAATGGATTTTTCATGTAACTTTTGTTTGTTTCTTTGCTACGCTATTTATTAAATCTTCGATTTTTGTATCTCTCATGTACATAATTAGCGAGTTTGTCAAATGACAGTTTGACTGACAGACTGTCGTTTGAATAATTCGCTTGGATTGATTAGAGAATGACAATTTTAAAATTGATTAACTTATAGCCTCGGTTTGTCATTTTGTTGACAAGTTTTTATTGTCAATGAATCATTGTAAGCCCCTTCGTACATAAGGCTACGCAAATCTTCGATAGTCAACGTCTTTAGTTTCCAAGCGACTACCGCCATACAAATTCATTGTAGTTCGTACACAAGTCTCGTCGTCGACATTCATCGCGCGACTGGTATCACACCAAACTCAACAATTTCTAAGATAGCCGAGCAATTTGAATATAAAATTTATTTCCGAGGTGGAGAAAGAATATTCTAAAAAGGAGATTACAGAAAGTTTGCACTTTATGTTCCTTTCAAGATACAGATGAACCCCAGTATCTTCTGTTACGTCGATTTCTTTGTTTCCGGTAAAGATTGTACAAAATTATAATTTCATCATCACTTGTGTCGGACAATTTGTAAAAGTGTGATCTGGTTAGTCCCTACGTCTATAGTGGCTGAACAGGCTACTCGGGTCTCGACTCGGGTGCGCCACTCGATACTCGCGACTCGATATTAATGTCGTATACAACATTAGTATCGAAGATTTGCTTAGCCTTGTGTACGAAGGGACTAAATGAACAATTTACTAGAATATTGTCGTCGTATAGACTATAGCGATAATTTGTATTCTATTGATGCGTCCTTGCAGAAATGTTTAAATTTTCTAATTCATTTCGATCATTAATCGGACATTCAATCTACAAATTCTACAATTTTATAATATCAGCAAAATCTCTACATTTAGTACGTTCTCGTAAAATACTGATACAAAATGTATTTAAAAAATATCGATTTATGTTTATAAAGACAAAAAAGATAAATTTAAAATAGTTTTCATTTGTTATGCAACGAATTCACTGCAAAAAATATACTAGAAAGATAGTATATGTTTGACTGACTAAAACGGAATAGTTTTGCTTAGCGATAATTTTTTAGGATCATGTATGCTTTTAAAACCCCCTGCAATTATCGCAGGTTTAAAACCTCCTCTCTTTATATAACTATAAATATAATGTCTTTCTATACCTTTCTTTCAGAAGGCCTATGGGAAAGTCATAAGAAAATACTAAATGAATGTTTCTCCATAGAGCTCTTAACAAACATGTACTTATAGCGATGTACGTATGGATATATTTTTATAATTAATTATACGTAACTGTCCTTGTCATATGTCTCGGCCGTGGTGTGCCACCCACCACAATGCGAATAAGCCAATGTATGGAAATAGCTCTACAGAATTGAAAAAGTTCACATTAATACTTTTAAAAACACGTTTAACTAAACGCCCGCATTTAGTTGAAATGTTTATTACCTGTGTCGTAGAACACGCTCGAAATACTAAGAGAAACAAGATTTAATATAATTTGTTCCTTTCTTTTAATGATGGAAATGTTCCTTGAAAATAATTTTTATTTTTCTTTCTTAAGATAGCGCGGTGATCCTATTTCGTAGTGTTACATAACCATGCAAACACTTTTGACATGGGACACAAAATGCCATAACACTATGGCGGGCCAACGTTGTCATATTAGAATGCAAGAAGCAGAACGAGAAACATTTGTTTCGTCTACGTCACTCCAGTATTATTTGTTTATTAAGACTTCGAATTATGATTACCAATAAAATACAAACAGGAATCGAGTATTATATTTCGCTTAATTCTTAATTGATCTTTTTACAGACATGAGCCGTTTTTTAAAACGATTATCATTTCGTATTATGTCCGTTTGCATAATTCCGCTGGGAATTTAATACGTATTTATATAGAACATAAAACTATAAATTATAAATCGTACAATGTCAATAGTGACATAAATAAGAATGTTTACAATTGGTGGTATCATTGTTTTATCAGTATCTCGTCATATGAATATAATAATACAGTTTAAATGTTATCTACGCTGTTAGTTGGCATGATTTATAAGAAATAATTATTTTTGTGAAATCTTCATGTCATTAAATATGTTTTCATTTGCGTCGTGTTTTATTGTTGTTCTCTAATAGGTGATGTCCTTTTCGTAACATACTTTTAATATTGTCACCTTCACACAGTTGACATTTTCCACGGGCAACCATGAAAATGACTAAGAGCTCGTTTGAATAACTTATGCCAATTTGGTCTAATATTATAAGTAAGAAGAAGCCGTGAAATAGGAAATTTGGAGCCTAATTATTTTGTCGGAAAGAGAATATTCGGCAAAAATTAAATTTATTTTTCGACTGGCGGTGTTTAAAATATCTGTATCGAATAATCGTTTTCGGTAACCAGGTACCAGTAAAGTTGAATACCTGACGAGTGTTATGAATGTTCAGTGTATCTCACTGGATAGGTTATCCTTATGCGGTGTTCCCGACGTGTACACTAAGAATCCTGGGCAAGGGCGGATCCAGGGTGTGGGGGAGGGGAGGGGGTGGTCATGGGGTCATGACCCTCTCTGGGTTGGGTCCACGTCCATAAAAACGTTGATAGATGAAGTGATAACGCATTTCCGGAGAAGACGTAAAAGAAAAATTAATTTTGTTATTTAAATAACAAAATTAATTTTAGGTAGGTAGGTAGGTATTTTTAAGTACAGTACTTAAAATTTTTAATCAAATATCTACCTTTTACTTGTATCTATTATTATCAAAATTAAACTATAACTTCTTGTGATTTGACCACGACTATGTGACCCCCATAATGAGTGAAAGCTGGATCCGCCCTTGATCCTGGGGTAATAATATAATAACGAAAAACTCATCAGAAAACTGGGGATTACTAAACGTTCCTCATTATAATTAATTATATTCGTAAAAAACTTGCTCCCCGGTAACCGGGTACCTATGGTATAGTATAGATATAGTAAAAATAATAAAAAAAGAAATCGTCTCTCTCTAAGATGTCCGAGGGCAGACAACTCAAGGAATTCGCTACGTCTCTCATTTTTGTATTAGCGAAATGGCTTTATTCCTATAGTCTTCTTATAGACTTTCCTAAGTCATATTCACAATTTCGTGGGAAATACTCACTATTGCAGTTGCAATAAATTACAAATTATGCGCAAAATCAATGATATGTTGGTTGCTGAGTAATTATCTTGGGTCAGTTGATCTCGACAGTTAGTTGATTTATTGATTGGCACTTCAGCTTTAATTACCTACTAGTAGCATTCTTTTTATTTCATGTAAGAAGCTTTGCTGCCACTATATCCTTAGGTGGTGGTGGGGGGTCTCTAAAGCTTTAGTTGTATTAAAATCTTGTTTTGAACGTCCTTCTTACCCATTGTGTTTCCTTATACATAAAACCTTGTCTCTTATACAAAATAAAACTGAAGCGAAGAATCCAAAGCGGATGATAGGTTGTCAGTAGCTAATACACATTTGACGAGCCTCATAAAATTATTTTAATGTGGTGAATACAATAGATTGATGACGATACTTATGATGACTGTCAACTGCCTATTATATCCTGGATGATAATACACTATCTACATCATTGTATCCTTAAAATAAAAGCTTTTAAGTCAAAATTTGTATAGCAATCTTACCATACTTAATTTCAAAAGTTTTTTTGGGATCTGTTTTAAAGAAAAGTGACTTTCGATATCGTTATTTTCGGTTTCTTCTGTATGTAACCAGATGCTGTTTCGTTTATTTTTTGCCATTTTGCCAAATAGTAATATAAAGATACATCTTGATTTGTATAATAGTTAAAATATTTATATTAGTGGGATTGAAAGTGTCTTAAAAGTATTGTAATACACCAGTTCAGTCTGGAGCATTCACGAATTGTCCAAAGTTCATAGTTTCTCCGTAGTCTTCTGGATATATAATCAGTCTTTAAAATACCTACACCTAAATATTGCAATAAAACAGATAAGTTCTTATTTTTATTCTTTCTTTATTTTATTATTTTTATTCTACTGTTGGATAGGTTAGGAACATTAGTTTAATAGGTCTGACCATATGTACATATGTTTTATTGTATTAATATAAATTTCTAAAACGATAACATAAATAAATAAATTAGCTTTTACTTTAAAAACTATATCTACTCTTATACAACATTTATGTACACATTCATATCTAACTACACATTTTTTGCTTTTTTGCAACTTCACATTAATTTTTGACAATTAATTAATAAGTTACACAACACAACCGTTATAGTAAAAATCTCGCTGTATTTATACGAATATCAGTTTGATATCTCACAAAACGATCACATGCACTGTGCAACTTCATTAAGATAATAGTGTCCTAAAATTAAAAGTCTGTCTAAAAACAAAAATACCTTCATACATAAATGTTAATATCTATTACACGAAACTAACATAATTAACCTCAAACACGTACCTATTTTGTGACTACAGTACACCAGGAAATAGCAGTTTTTACTAAACGCGTAACAGTACATATATGTACATTATAAACAAATAGCGCTAAAAACTGGCCGCATACTGGGATCACTTGTGTAAAAAAGCACAATTAGAAGTTTATATATTATATTTAGAACTAGAGTATAAAAGCGAATTCAACTTGACAGGTGCTCTATGGTACATTCGCAAAGAAACAACTTACGAGTTACATATTAAGATTATATTAGGTGCATAGGTACCTATAACACATTAAAGTCAATCTGCAAGCATTTTGCAACAGTTTGTTCTTTCAATACAAATAGAGGCCATTTTGAGATATAGATATCATTGCGAGTATTATCCCCAATGCAGTCTTGTGCCTTTTCCTGAGTACAAGGAGTTGCTTATAAGATAAATATTGTTGATTAGACCTAATCTTGCTTTTTCTCAAATGCTCAATTCAATATACATAATGTAGGTGTGCTTTCCGCCCCGTGTAATAAAGCAGTGAATTCGAATATCTAAAACGTATTTTCTTATACTTATATGTGTTTAATAATTTTTTTATTGAACTCAATAAAAATTCAGACATCCTTTTTGAAGCTTTTGTCCGTCTATTTATCTACGCTAATATTCTAAATCAGTTCACAGATTTTACGTAAGCTTTTAGAGGAAGTAATTTTGACCTCTTTTTAATGAATTTATAGATCTATAGATTACTTTTCATGAGAATCGTTTGCAATTAGACTATGGTAGTCAAAAGTTTCTGCTGCATTCAAATTCCAAACATATATCGCTGGAGAAACTAGTTACCAGTACAACGATTATTATTATTATTATTACCAATTATCTACAATTGATCTAACATTTCTAAATACGCTTTTGCGCAATTTGTTTAATCTATTTCCTTCTTCACTTGTTTTCTAACAGATAATGGGAGTTCTTTGACGTTTACAAGGTCATTTACTGAGTAAGGGAACGGCGAGTAGTTGTGCCAGCTTTTGATTTCATTGAACAAAGCATCACCAGGACATTCCGTGTCTCGTACTTGTCTGTGTCCGACGAGCTTGTAGTCTGGCTTTATGTAACCGAGAGCCACCCCGGCCTCAATTAGTTTTTGAGCGGTTTTCAATTGTTCAACTGGTGGAACAGTAGCTGAAAAAATATTTTATATTTACTTAAATCAAATGTTAAGCATAGAAATGGCTGAAGGCTTCAAAACGCTGCTGTATATTTAAGTGACTTTTGCTACTCGTAATTGATTGGGTCGGATAGCAGTGTCATAAGCGCCCAAAACAAGATTTAATGTTTTCGTCTCCCATTATTAATTTTGTACGAAGATAAATAACATAACACCTTTAAGGTATAATTTACATATGTATATTTATGCACGAAATAATAAATATTTGTATTTATTTATTTCATAGGAATAGAGTAATTAAAATAACTTTAATAGTTTTATATTTGAACATTCGAATACAACACAAAACATTTAAAAATCGAACAAGCCTAAGCAGCCAAATGGAAATTAAAAATACAGCAATAAAAAAAAAAACGTAACTTCACGCCTGTAATCCCCAAAGAGGTAGGCAGAGGAATGCAGAACACTCCCACGTTTCACCGGTTACGTTTACTTCCCACTATGGAATAGATGGTGAGCCTATTGCCATGCATCGGGCACATCTCCAGACTTCGAACCACTACTAGAAAATCTAAATTAGAAAATGTTGTAGTGTTTGACCCCGGAATCGAACCAAGGACCTTCCGAAAATACAGCAATAAACTCGTTAATCGGACCTACTTATTACAATAATTAGTAGAAAAGGACATATCTTTTTATGTTTGTCTCATGAACAATATATTTATTAATAATACTGATCCAGACTCTTACATCGCCAGTCTCCGATGAGACAGATGCCGATACTGACGGTGTTGAAATGCAAGGCTTGTGCGCCAATCGTCGTCCAGCCGCGGCCCTCGTACGCCTCGCCGTTACTGCCCACGGCGAAACTGTCAGTTAAAACAAATACATTTATTATACGTTTTACTCGTCTAATAATCATTTTGATTTGATTCGAAATTGATATCAATTTACGTCGAAGATTTACACGTGTTGGCTATGCGGTGATTTCAAGTATGAGGTCCACTTGTTGCTTGTTATCGTCAAAAATATTCACACCGAGTTTAAAGTTAACATTTAAAGAGTTTTGTTTATCTTTCAGAATATTGCATTTTTTGTGCATACAGCACTAACCAGGAAAAGATACTATACTACTTAGATACTAAAAGCAAAAATGGCAGAAGAGTACAGGTATCTAAGAATTTATTTTGTTTTGAAACAGTTTTCTATAGCGGACAGTTGACAAATGACTTAACTCCCCCGTTTGACTGATTTCATTCCTTTGTTTCATGTACATACATGTTACGACGAAGTGTGACCATAGACATGACCTCTACTAAGTGCATATACATAGCCATTTACTATTCTTTAGTATTAAAAAAGTTAATTTTTAATTCTAATTACATAAGTAATTACATAAGTACATTCTAATTACATAATAAGTATATTTACATCTTCGGGGAAATTAAAGCGATGTTATGTTTCTTGAAAAACTCACTTGTATCCAATATCCCACCAGTTGCGGTCGTCCATGTGGAAATTTTGCATGATTCGCATCGCTTTACTGCACTCGAGGTTGTTGTAGCACGCGCGGGGCTCGGACGAGTGGTGGAGCACGACGTATGGCACCGGCGTGGGCAGTTTCTTGATGTCTTTCGGCGTTCTCGCGTTCCATTCCGCTCGACTCGCGTACGGAAAATCGTATGTCGGTAACTCATTGTCGGGCATGTCTTCTGAAAATTTTAATCACGAGTTCGACAGAGAGTAGTGAATGCCTGTCCTGACTCATACCCTATTCTATTCTTACAGATCTGATGTGCTTTTTCTAACACGTGGCGCCGGTTTCTGAAATTTCTAACTGCCCAATTAAATAAAACATGCTTGTGAGCTCTATACATAACTACTTAATACTTAATACAAAAACCAGATTACAGAAGCTTCCAATATACAAACATTTTTGTTAACATGTCTGACACATTTCGGCACGGCGACATGTTGAACTTGACAGCGACCTTATTATGTTCAACAATAATATGTAACTATTATTGTAACGGTAATAGTCTTATCAGAACAACGTTTTCGTTACGAATTGCAAAGTTCGAGTTAAGACCTATATTGACTTTTTTAAATGTTATACATTTAACGACAATCAAAATTAACCACTAAACCGTATCTTACTCCGTGGCGGGGCGCAGTAACAATAACAACACATCACTTCATCATTGTTTGTAGAATAACAACAATAAATTACCTGAAGGCACAGGACTTCCTGTTGTTATGTTAACAAGGTACGCACAAATGGCACCCAGCACGAGCATCATAGTTCCAGAGACTTCAACGACGCATTTACAAACTTACAAAATGAATATACTTTTCCGCATCTGTTTTTCTGCAATTAGAAATAAATTGGTTATGTTTCTGTTAATATCATATGTAATTATCATTTGACGCAAATAATATTGTCCGTACTCAATGATATGATATATATATCTTATTCATATCAAAGTGATATTTATTGTCTCTCGATCAATGAGTGGACGTAATGTTTAAACATTGGTTGAATTCTCGTCTAATGGAAGTATTTGGAATTAATAATTAAAACATTTCCAATATTTGCATGTATTTCCAGTCGCGGCTAGTGATAAGCTTTTATTGAGCACTTGAGTAGACCAACGTATGTATGAATGAACGAATGATTTGCTGAATACGTGAATTGATAGCACAAGGATGATGAATGAACATGATCCGTATGGAAAACCAAAAAAAACATTTTAATATTCTAAATTGTAACATTTGTAAACTTAAACTGAATCTGAATACCCAAATTATATTATCAGATATTTGTAACAAAACTGTAGTTGTCTTGAGTGATTCTCATTTAACTAACGCTTGTGGCGTGATCTCGTGATAGCGAATATGTTTAAATATCGGCTTTAGATATCAGCTTCTGGGGTTGGCGGGTTGTTCATAAAATGTTATAACTTGATTATTTCTGGAAATAAATTAGTGAAGAAAGAAAATTTGTTAATCTGCACTTTGAACGTTTGTGGTGTGTAATCCGAACCTGTTCTAAACTCAAAGGATTCTGTGTCCTATAGTTGTAGGATGTAATTATGTTCATGATACTTATGACGTAACGAAACTCTATAAACAATGAGTTGTTGTTCTATTGAATGAAAATTGCCTCGATTAGAAATATTATTTCAAATTATTTCGCTTAAAACTTTTTAAATCGAAATTGGTATATTAAAATTGATAAAAAAATATTATTACTTTAACGCGATGTTATATTAAAATATTTACATAAATTCTTACCGATGAAAATATATTTAAGTTAAACACAACCGTTAAAAAAACTTGTAACTTTTTTGAGAAATATGTTCTGTGTCCAGTTGCCGTGTGCGCAGTGGCCGTAGTAATACTACGTACGATTTATAAACAATCTATGTTTTTATACGAGCTCCGGCCGCCAGGTTATTCCCCAGAGCGACGAATTGATCGAGACGAAAACCTATTTGCTCGTTACAAAAAGTTATAGAAAATGTGTATCCCCTTTCAATATTTGACTATTTTGAAGTCCGCAATATTATTAAGTAGGTACATTATTACCATGGGGTCGAAAACAACAATAACGTATTAAACTAGTAGTATTATGAAATAAATTAATTTCAATTTCAATTTCTTTGTAAAAGAGGTTTAACATATCTTCACGTTAGTTCTCCTACGGGGTACGCAGAGAGCATCGAGTGCAAATTACAAAACCACAATGACATGAAAATAAGTGAAGGTACCTACAAATTAAATTAACGTAGGTACACGAAAATATGTTAGTATGTATTCAACGGGAAATACTAAGACATAATGAAAAAAAAGGGGGAAAGTAAAGTCATTTTGTTAAAATGACACATTGTTTACGTTATCTATTTGTTACGCTGAATATCTGTTATTTAGCGTAACAAATAGATAACGTAACAACGCAATGACGCATAAACATATCGATTAAATAATTACCTTTATCACTCTTGGGACTTATTAAATTAGTAGGTAATTCATTATTCACACTATGATTCAAATGATTTTATTATAATATATTGCTGCGAGTTAGACATTAGTTGATTTTCATAAAATCATAACGACCACTCGTAATTCAATTTTTATACGTACTCGTAATTACACTACCGTAATCCCCGAAGAGGATTTAGAACACTCCCACGTTTCACTAGTTACGTTTACGTCCCACTATGGAATAGGTGGTGAGTTTATTGCCATACACCGGACACACATCCAGACTCCGAGCCACTACTAGAAAATCTAAATTAGTAAAATCTGATAGTACCCGACTCGGGATTTGAACCGAGGACTTCCCGTTTGACTGTCGTGCTTGCAACCAATATAAACAACGAGGCAGCCAGATTTTTATAGTAATGAAAAAAGCAAAAGATATGCATATATTAACAATACGTTAACAAATTATAACACGCGAAAACGAAGATCTTACTCGTGTATATGGTGCCTACCTAATATGTGTTAACTTCTCAGTTGCCTAGAATGGCGGATTCTAGCCACAACCCTTGTTGTTCTGAGATGATCATTCGTTGTTGTTGATGATGAGACGAATCTTAAATTTACTGCGCACTATTTAATACTATCTACAATACCTATTATGATATTATTGTACGCGATAAACAAAAATAAATTCACATATTTCTTGGTTATTTTGTTACTCCATTTATTAAATTATTATGTACCAATTTTTGAGTCACATTTTTTTAATGCACCACTCCTAAAAGTCACCTATGTTACAGCAATATTAATTTGCGGGATCAATGATCCAAT
>DWFO01001314.1:0-16278 GCA_018246595.1 Mimoniades nurscia nurscia | reverse complement strand
TGAGCCGCCGCCGCGCCACCGCCGCGCCGCCGCTCGGCGGGCACTGCAGCAGCCGCACCTGCGCCGCACGTCCGCCGTTCATGTCGACGGACCGACCACCGAACGAGGTGGACGGGGAGAGAATGCCATTAGGCATTAAGTACACCTTGCACTTAAGATAAGGTGTTACACAAAATAAATAAACATTAGGCATACTTACTTGGCCATCTCTTGCACATGTCACAATATTGAGCTGACTCCTTGCATTAAGATAGAGAAACTTGCTTTGAAACACATTCGATTTGTGGCCAGTCTTGATTGTTTGGAGAGGAGTTCTCTTGGCCCAGTCCCAAACAATAACATTAATGTCATCGGAGCCTGATGCTAACAAATGTCCTAAGAGGAATTAATATTTAACATGAATATAGGTAACAATATGATATTTAATATTTTTGGATATAAAAACTAGGTATGCTCACGACTTCGTACGCGTAGATTTCGATGTCGATCAAAAGTACACGATGTATATACTAATGTATAATCTATAATCCTTAAAATTTTCATCAAATTCTATTCAGTAGTTTTTGAGTGAAGGAGTAAAAGCACTTTATATATCTACGCGGGGCCGCATCGCGTTCAACTGACGCGCTTCCAGCCTAAGCTAAACCCTGTTTAATACGATGATTCATATAGATCGGAGATTTATTTTTCTTGGTACATGACGTACGTGATGACGATTGAGATAACTTCTTTATTTATTAACTGATTTAAATGAAAGAAACACTAAAGCTTAAGTGAAGCTCATCGCAATATAATCCTGAAAACTGCATTCAAATCGGATAAGCCGTTTTTGAGATTAGCGTGCACAAACGTACAGACATACAGACAAACAGACAAAACGAAAAACCATTGTTTTGGCTTCTCTTGCGTATATAAAGGCCCCCTATTATGAATTTTTAAATATATGTATTTGCCATGTCTGTAGACAGCAAACAGTTACAGTTTTATTATAATGTATAGAAGATTTATTGAATTCAAGATAAAAAACGACGTCAGAAAGTGATTTGTAACCAAAGGATTGTTATCATACAAAATGTAGAAGGCATACAAAATATTGAACTGCGTAAGATTATAGATATTTTTGTTCCAAAGCTATAAATAAGCATAGGGTCAAATGTGAACATGGGTTAGTTTACTTTAAGCACATCAGAAATTCCACCCAAAGCAAATGATTCAGGACAGGGAAAGACAAGACAATGTATACAGATCAGGAATATGTACTATTACAAATATTTAGTTAAAACAGTATATTTCACTTTACACAATATTTTGTTCTAACGTTTATTAAAATATATTGAAGCTTAAATACAACAAGACCAAAAATAATATTATACAAGTGAAATAAATTGATTGGAGTCTCTTTGATGTATCAAATAAATGATATATAACAACATAAATTATCCAGCATGCATGTATGAAGGGAATGATGAATGTGGTGGAGGCACAGCAGGTCTATAAGGATAGGGATATTTGGCCCTTAATGCTCTCTGCCTACCCCTACCCCATAAGGGACCTGGCGTGAAGATATGTATGTATGTAACATAAATAAAAAAATCTTCATGCTAAGAATTCATCTCTCCATTATTGACAATAATAATCCATTGAACATACTTAGAATACTAACATAGAAATTGATCACACTGCTTCTTTACATTCCTTCAGCAACCTTTAACCTAAGTCTAGCACACTATGATGTGACACACTATTCAACTTGATGTGTTGAGACTGCTATTGTATAAACACCATATGAATAAACATGTTTCCATAAAATACATGTGTGAACATACCTTCTGGATGAAAATTAATAGAATTGACACAGCCTCTATGCTTTGTGAGATGATGTAGTTTCTTCAAACGGTACACAGTGTGTAAAGAACCATAGAACCTCTGCTCAAAAATCACATCATTTTTGGCCGCTTTGCCGCAGGGAAATGTCAAACCCATTTCTCGGTTTATTATTTCTAAAAACACAATGGTTTTACAGATATTAAACTTTATTTTAGACACATCTTGCAATATTAAATAGCAATAATAGAGAATTATTTGAATAAAAATGTACTAATCAGATAGTGCAAACCTCTTAATAATAAGTAGTTATGCTTAGGTCGACTCTTGCTCAGAACAGGGGGTGGTGTACCCTTATTTTCCTCAGTATCATCATGATCATTGGACCAGATTTCATCTTCACTGTCCATGTCCTCAGAGTTAATTCGCACTACATCACTGCTAGAGCTGTCTGTACTATATGAGGATCTGCTGCTTCTATAAGGGAATTAACGATAATAAAAATTAATGGTCCAATTATTGTTCAAACTGTTAATAATAAGCTATTTACGTAAATGTAAACGTAGAGGTCGACAGAGGATTGCAGAACACTCCCATGTTTCACCGGTTATGTTTACGTCCCACTATGGAATAGTTTTGACCTTTGGTATGTTACTAGCATGGATATTTTTACCACATTTAAACATAACATCACACCTGTAATCCTCAAGAGGTTGGCAAAGTAGTGTGATATACTCCCACATTTTACCAGTTATGCTTATGTTTCACTAATAAATAGATGATGAGTGTATTGTCATATAAAGGGAATGTATCCACCCTCCAATTCACTACTAAAAAATCTGAGTTTAGACATGTGAAGTACCATAGCTCATGAATTGTTAAAAGTTTTTTTTTATATTAGCCAAGCAAATAGGTAACCTGATAGAGAGTAGTCAGTGTTCCATATGGGCGCATCTACAACACTTGTGGAAAAACCAATGTGTTCCCAGTTTTCAAAAACAACTCATTTCGCTCTTTTGGTGACAAGCCAAATGACAAAGAGAAAAGAAAATGCTTCATTACATGGGTTTAAATATACTGTACTTTATAGATAGTTAAGTTTGTCCAACTTGTAAAATTATAATATTCTAGGTACATGTAAGGATGTTTTTAATAATGCAAAAAGTAACTCACACACTGGCTGAACTATCAGAAAACGTTGCGGTTTCTGCATCCGATGTATTTTCTGCTTGTCTTGACGTGTTTCCTTCTTCTGGAGACAAGTCATCCGAATCCCGGGACGAGTCATCGCTATCCGAATCCCTATCAGGTGTCTTACGCTTCCTGTAGTTTCTAAGACGTCTTGGTCGCCTGATATTTAGCAATATAGCTCGTACGTTGCTACTAGATGGTGCAACGTGAACTATTTCACTAGTAACTGCGTCCGATGGACCCGCGCCCCGGTCTTCGCTGCTAGTGCTCTCGGATTTGTCCGCAGACAGTCCACTGTCTACGTTATCCTCCTTTTCTTTCTCCTTGTTTCCATGGGCTGACGTGAAAAAAAACAGTAAAATGAATTCACCATCAACGTCATTACGAAATATAAACTTCAAGAGCTGAACTTACCAGTCTCCTTGAAACTATCCTGTGAGCTCCCATCGTTTAATTTTAATTTTTTACCACCCATTTTAGGACTCGCAGGAGAATCCTGTTTTTCGTCATCACTCTGAGGATTATCTTCCATTGCGACTTACCTACGTTTCGATGTCGATCTGCAAGACAAAACGCAAAATTTAGATCGCAATTCTATTTTACACACTCGAAAAACTAAAACGTAATGACCTGAATGTTTTTATAACTTTAATCAATATTGGAATATTTCTTATTTTTGATGACTAGATGGACAGGATCGATCTATTTATTCTATAATTTTGGTTTGGCAAAAGTTAATGACAGACTGACTTAGGGATGTTCTTCGTAGTAACTAAAAAGAAAATAAATTACCATATTAACGAGTCCAGATTTAATCGGATAACAATTTTGTTTTTAAATAATGCATAATTATTTTCAAACAAAATAACTGTGTATAATCTTACAACACATTATTTTATCACATAATATGTATTTTAAGTCTTTCCATTACATAAATTGGAGATAATCAATAGAATTACTTTTGTCTCTGCAGATCTACTGCTACAGTAGTAATCGGAGTAGTTTTTGTTAGTATTACTAGATTACTACGCAATGAATTATGATATACTTTTAACATTTGGAAAAAATGCTCAAGTGCAAGGTAGTTCGAAATAAACATTGGGTTAATTAACACTTTTTATAATAAAATCGCTGAACGTATTGTTGATGATTTGAAAAGCAACGACAAATTAAGCGTGATAATTATAGTGTTTTGTTTCTGATGATCATCGCGTTGTTTTTCTTTTTCAAATGCTTTCCAAGAAGTCTAGGTCAGCTATCGGTTATTAGCATTAGTAACTATATTTTGGTGGCAAAATATTTCAGATGCCCTTGAAATGCCCATCTACTCTCAGATATTGGAGAGTATCTTAGTTCAATTCTTTTTTGCCAGTTACCTCTTTCATCAAAATAATCTACAAAAGTTGATATCCACCATAATCATAATGATTTCTCTTGCCTGTCACCTTTTCTTGTTTGCATCACACGCCGAAGAAAGAAGTCTCATCTACATTAACCTGCACTCGTGCCGGTTCTCCACTGCATGGTCGTCTTTACTGGGGACGTTTAAAACGTAGAAAGAGCAAGAGGCAAGAGTTCTCGTATCTGTTGAACTTGCCGCAAAATTTCCTTGTTGGTCAACGTATACTCAATAGTCAACTTACTGTTTTGAATTTGTTTGCCCATATTTTGGAGCTTTAATCCGTTATCAGAGATCTTTTATGTTACATAATGTATCAGTTTTTTTCCAATGTGTAAGTATTCAACAATCTCCGGTCACTAATCAGGTTAATACTATACGAATAGTACAAATTATAAGTTCTAAGTTCATGAAGGCGGACCTAAGTAAAAAAGGAATTTAACCTCTCTCTCGTCGGCCTGGGTTAATGTGAAACTTCACTAATTGGTATCAACCTTGATACTTAGCGAGTTTTTACGTTAAACAGCACTAAATAGCAATTTTCTGTGCCCACAGTAATAGATCGTCCCTGTATCTCTACACTTACGTAACTTTATGGTCTTAACTAGTAGTAGTTTCGGGTTAATGCTGTCATTTAGTAGATAACTAACTCAGTATATCTTTAGATATAAATTAATTTTACATTTGAATCAGCACATAGGAGTGTACTTCACTTCTCTGACTACTTCCTCGGGAATTGCAAGCGTGAGATTACGTAAAATCATCGTTTTTTGGTGCCGTGCCGGGGAGAAACCTTTATAAGTTTTACGGCACTTAAATATTTTCAGTAGTCTTCCTCAGTACCTTATTGACAGGGCTACGGGATCTTAAGCGGAATGCATGAGGTCCTTCTAGCAAAATGTTCGGGTACAGAGGACAGGGCTAATAGCCCTGTACCCGGGGAGAGACATAACGCCTCATCTTGCGCTTTCTGGTTTATAATTATAGTATTCCGTCCTATTTCATGGGATCATTAACTGAGTAGATCGAGCTTTTCTACTCTAACTTTCTAAATTATCCTCGAGTCTAATTTCAGAAATGTCACGAAAGCTTACTGGACAATTTCTTTATTAGTCAAATATTCATCTGATAAGAACATAGCATAACAGTTTATGATCAGTGCAAATAAATTTATTATGCTACCCTAACTTTTCAAATTATGCTCGAGTCTAATCTCAGAAATGTCACGAAAGCTTACTGGACAATTTGTTGATTAGTCAAATATTCATCTGATAAGAACATAGCATAACAGTTTATGATCAGTGCAAATAAATTCATTATGAGTTAAGTATATTCAAGTGAATATTCAATTACTCAATGAAATATTATAGTTATTCCATTATGATATATTTCCATTGTTGAAATCCATGTTTTATATTTTAATATTTTGTTAATTTTTACCTCAGGAAATACTTTTCCTTGACATTGAAATGGTGCGTATTGATTTATTGCTTTTAGTGTAAGGTTCAAGGCGGAGATGATATTTTGAAATCAGACTTCAAGAAAACAGTGATTTTTTTAATATCAATCAGAATTGAACATTTATTTTATAATTATTTGAAAACAATTTTCATAGTTTCCACAATAATGCTGATGTATTTACTTATTCCATGGTAAAGTAGTATAAATTATGTTCTAACATCGATTAATACCTACACGGTAATACTTATGACTATGATATATCGAGACGAGACTAATGCTTTGAGTTGTCAAATAATCGATCGTGGACGTAAACAAAACCGCGTGGTATAGAAAGAATTTAATATAAGAATGCATTATTACAATATAATGTTTTATAATTAGGCTTACCGCTGCACAAATAAAAGGTGTTCGTTAAGTATACAAGTCAAAGTCCCAGAAATGGATTCAAAAGAGTTATTAGCATTATTAGATTCGTTGGATCTGGACGAAGAAATTATTAATACACAGTTAAGTAAGATTATGTTACGAAGTAGTTACACGAATAAACATTTGGAGGAAGCTTCACGTTTCTTGAAGTATAAACTTGCTGTTAATGAGCAAGAATCATTAGATTGTAATAATGAAATCGAATTTGACTTTGTTGCCAAGCTGTTTTCACACGCGAAACCAGAAAATATCGAGCTAGTGTGTGATATAACGCAGTTAGTACTGCTTTTAGACCCGAAGTCATTGGTGACGAAATCTCAACACCTTTTACAGCAAATTCTGAGCGAAATGGATATACCATCAAAATGTGATACTGTTGTTGAAATTGCTGATGATCCAATGGACGATAACAACATGCCCAAATTATTAATCGACTTAAAATTGTGTAACAGCATTCTTGTAGCTGTCAGTCGTAAGGAAAAGCAATTATCAATGCCTTTTCTCCAAGTTCCAGTAGAAAACCTTGTTTTCACTTCAAATGACAAAGTTCTCTCATATTTTTTTATCTCTATAATTCCAAATTTCATTAGTGCCATCAATGGTTTTTCGATTTTAGATAGACTGTGGAATTGTATAAAAGAAGCGAAGGAATTAAACTACTTAAATTTGAAAGCATTGAACATTTTAGCTGAATATTACTTGCCAGTTGCTGATGAATTAAAACAGTATTCACAATACAGTGTAACAACCAAGCCTGAGTTTTGGCACTGTGTCCTATTAGGTCTGCAGTCTGTAGATGCAACCATAAGAAAGAGAGCAACCTACCTCATAAAAAGAGCATTGGAAAGTTTGACTGGCAGTGAGAATGACATAAACATAAATACAGAAGAAATGGTAATGGTCTGGGATAAGAAAAATGAGAAGTACCTTAAAATAATATGGGATAATTTTTTCATATTATTGGAAAGTTTAGAAGAAATGCAAAGTAACATTGTACTGCCCTCATTAAAACTGTTTGAGTCTGTAAAGCATCTTGGACATTGTTGGCTAAGCTGTGCGTACAATATTGGTCTCCAGCATGAAAATGCTCTTGTAAGACTGAATTGTATTATGTACAGATTAGAAATAAAGGTTGAGAGTAAAGCTGAAGCACTCACACTATTGAATGCTCTTAATGATTTTAATCTATATGAAAATGCTTTTGACACAAAACATTTGACGACAGCCATTGCTAAAGCTTTGGATGATAAGCAATCATTCAGGAATATTCTAGAAACAATTCCATGTGTCAAATGGTGTCCTGTACCTCTGTATTACCTAAGTGAGACTTTAGGAGAAGTAGTTTATTCTTCACTGTTATTGCATGCTGGACACAGAAAAATTTGTACAATCATTAATGATATTTTAAGAATTCCATGCAATAGCCCAGTTATTAAGAAAGCAATATTTCTACATATTTCTAACTTTATTGTAAATTCTTGCAAAGGATTTATTTGGGAGGACTATGTAAGCATTTACCCGCAATTGCACACAGAAACACCAATAACTTCTCATGCTATGAATCCTCTCTCTACACACATAAAGAAAAACTTATATTTAACAGATTCTGATAAAAATGAATTTGCCAAAGCTATGACAGTGTCATGTGAAAATATTAACATTGGCTTATTATATGTAAGTGGCCATGAGCAGGATGGTATACCTTTCTTTTTGAATATTATAAATGATAAAGTTGCAAATATCACAAATACTTGTAATAAACCACAAGCGAACAAAGCCCAATGTTTAGATGATGTTAAATTTTTGCTTAACCTATATGGCAGGACAGCTGAGAGACTAGAACCATACATGATTTACATAAATGGAGGTGTTGGGCAACATTTCAGAGTAATACTGCAATATTTGGTCAGCCTACTCAATAGTAATGCTAATTTTGAACCAGAAAGCCTCATTGCTCTATTTGAAGGTTTGAAAAACATGACAATTAATGATGGAGATGTTAAAGATGTTGTGCTTCAACTTTACACAAGCAGTGTATTCATGTTAAAAGGTAAAGAAACACCATTAGATAAAAAAACTTTTACAGTTTCTATACTTAACTATTTATCCAAAAATCAGGTGATGAGTCAATATTATAAAAAGGATATGTTAACATGCGAACAATGTGTGGATATGTTGAGTACTATTTCAAATGAAGGGCAAGGCAATGGTAAATTGCGGAGTATTTTCTATGAGATATCGTGTGACACAATTTTATCATATTTAATAGAAGAACCCAAAGACGATGATGTAATAAAAATATATGAATACCTTGAAGAAGTCCTTGAATGTGGAGGTCGCGGGTGCTATAAGTATATTCTGAGGATCATGAATAAGATTATGACAAAAATTATTAATAATAGCAAAGTGCAATTTGAATTCTTAGTATTTTTAAATTACGTATGGACACAAATATGTGAGCTTAAATCGAATAGAGATTACATAATTTGTGTTGATGAATTATTAAAACTTATTACTATGGATATTTTGTTGATGTCACCACTACACAATAGTATTGTAGTACAGCAATATCAAGTAATTTTAGACATGGCTATTGTCAAGAGAATGCCACTGTATTTTATGGTAAAATATTTGAGCACTAAAAATGTAGCGAACTATGATAATATGGTTAATATTTTATGTATTGTACTACTCTATGCCATTGTTCCAAAGAAAGATCAAAGGTAAGTCACATAATATAGCATTTTTTTGGATTCTCAATAATAAATTAAGCAGAAATTCTGTGTTTACAAATTAAGCAGAATTTTGCGGTTGTTGTAAATTACATTTTTTTTAGAATCACTGAAAATTTGACAGTGGAACTATTGCCAAAAATGCAAGGATTAATAATACCTGAGTGAGTACTTGAAATTTTTAATTAAATATTTGAATCTTTACATTTACAATCTTATTCTTTACATAATAATTTACTATTATCCATTTTCTGAATACTTATGACTTGTAAACTATTAAGATGACTATCTCACAGTGTTTTGGGGGTTTGGAGTGTTGTAAAGTGTTTTTCTGTTTTATAGCATGCATATCTTTAGCCAGCATATACAGTTTCTATCAATAGCAATGTTGAACAAAGTGACAGATGTCAATAAACTCAATGAAGTTTCTTATCGAATGATGGACGAAATTGATGAGATGCTCAAAGCGAAACCTCGTTATTATGCCAACAACACTACACACAGAAAACTGTTTAGATCATTGCAAAATTTGCTATTCATCTTCTTGAAAACAAGGCAAGTGGATGTGAAGAGAACCGCAACTTGGTGTATGAATCTGCTCAAAATTCCTCATGACAGTACTGTGAAGATATGCATTTTGTGGTATATCGCACTATACATCTATTCAAAGGTATACATTTGTGTGAATATATGTATATAGATATATATATATATATATATATATAAGAAAATGAAGCAAAACAAATTCCTTGGTAACATAGTCGCTTGATATCTTTAGTCACTGTCTAAACCTGTGGGAAAGGCTTGACATAAATTATATTTGTGTCATTTTTACCATAACTTGCTTCATGGCTATCTATGATTCCACTTCGCACAGTGGCGTAGCGTGGGTTTCTGCCGCCCGGGTCGGAAGAAAATAATTCTGCCCCCTTAAAAGTTCCTATGTTTTGCTTTCTTCTGACAATTTCGATGACCAAAACTATTTTGCCGCTCCTTGAATAACCCTTTTGCCGCCCGTGCCCGCCCTCCCACCAGTTTTATGTTTATTCCCATTTTTTATTTCAAAGTATGTTTATTGCCTTTTTTTCTTACAGGACATTCAGATTAACAATGAATTAATACAGACTTTAACGACCAACGGGGTCCCACTGACATGTCAATTTACAATCTTGTATCACGTGATGCGACACAAGATATCTGCGCGCATGCACTATGGAACCGAGACCGAATTCGTGCTGGATTTTCTACTTTCAAACACAATGGGACCAGTATTCTCCATACGGCTTATCGCTCAGTATTATACTATGATGTTATTTGAAACAGGAACAATAAAAAAGAAGATCAACGTCGACAAATATAGCAGCATGATTACGGCCTTGAACAAAACTCTGGGCGATCTAGCCACTACGAAAGATAAGTCAATCATGACTTTACGGAAGGATTACTTTACTCAGACGTTCGACATTGTTGGCGATTTGACCGCTATGTTCATTTTCCACAGTTTGCAGCGGCGCTGTGAGACCTGCAACGAGAATATTGACACCACTTTTGCGTTGCGGGTGTTCAATGAAATCGATGAGTTTATAGCTTCCGACAGCCACGACACGTTCTATGTTGAGTGGAAGGGCATTCGTCGGTGGCATTCGTTCCAACATTATCAAGGATTGCCGACCACTGGGCAAGCTGAGCTTCACGACGAAGCCAATACCATTCAGAAGAAATATGTACCCTGGAGAAGTATGAATGATTCCGAGCTTGTCAAATTAAAGCGGCATGTAAGTTCCCCCCGTTGATGTGGTAAATGAGTTAAATGGGCCCCGTTGACTAATAAAACAACTTTTGATTAAGATGGAGGACTGTTGCATATACAACAAGCAATTGTATTTTTTTATATTTAATCTTCATCTATATATACCATACCATACTGAGGCCTATTCTTACTTTCTAGACGAAGAAGACAAACGATTTCATAGTAGTTGCGTCACTGGTGGACCGACCACCCAATCTCGGAGGGCTTGCCCGGACTTGCGAAGTATTCGGAGCTATGACCTACGTTATAGACAATATCTGTCATCTGCAAGACAAGCAGTTCCGATCCGTGAGGTATATTAAAAATAGTTCAATTAAAATATGGTTGGATTAATAAGGTTGGATTAATTGTCACTTTACCATTATTATATCTAATATATTAACGCTATTGTGACCACAGTTTGAGGCCACCAAATTATTGATAAACTCTTTTTACTCCAATTAAAAAACTTAATGGATAAACATTGAATTTAGTTTATGAGGTACAATAATAATTAAGTTTAACAGTAATTAGGTTCTATATATCCACCCCTTTGCGTACCTTCATTTCTAAAATGTATATTGTTGGATCCATACGATTAATTAAATTTGACGCAAATTTATGATTAGTAAAAAATGCCATGTGGCATTTTGTTGACTCTTTGGTGACAATAATGCAAGGTTGACAAATACTTAAATAAAATAAATATACTATACTTCTACTACTACTACTACTACTAAATATATATATGTACTTAAATAAATACAGAAAAACAGTTGAAACACTGTTATTTGTAATTATGTATTTATTTTGTACTATGTCGTACAGAAAATTAGGACACATGAAAGAATTTATTTTAATGTATATTTTTAGTGTTTCAGCTGAACATTGGTTAAACATAGAGGAAGTTCGGCCAGGAACGCCTCTTAAGGAATATCTGTTAAAGAAGAAATCCGAGGGCTACACCATAGTGGCTGCTGAGCAAACATCAAACAGCATTCGTCTTACAGAGTACCAGTTTCCCAAGAAAGTGGTCCTTTTGCTAGGGTGAGTCTTGATAACATGAAATTTTTCATTAAGTATTACTTCATTGGTTGATATCTTTGCTGCTATGTTTATTACATGTGAATCCTACTATATTTACACTAGAAGTATTTAATTCAAACTGTGTTTTGTTAATTAACCCAGTATTGGCTAGAATTAAAAGAATCTAAGGCTAAGGCAGAGGAAGTATACTCCCACATTCCACCAGTTACTGTTATGTCCCACTATGGAATAGGTGTTGAGCCTATTGCCATGTCTATTGCCTATAATTAATTTTGTTATAACAGTTTTCATTTCAATGTTTTGATATTGTACTGACACTGGGAGTGTTAATGTGTTGCTGCCTATTGGATTAACTTGGATAGCCTTGTATCCAGGTGTCCACACCTCCATTCAAACACTTTGACTTAAACAAACACACGAGCCACAATAAATGTAATAATTGATTTTATTCATTCAGGCATGAAAAAAATGGCATTCCTCCTAACCTCCTACCACTAATGGACAACTGTGTGGAGATCCCTCAGCAAGGAGTCATCCGTTCGCTCAACGTACATGTCACAGCTTCGATTTTCCTGTGGGAGTATGTAAGGCAGAAGAACAGCGTTTAAAATGAACTAAATTGAGCTTAAATATGGACTTCAATAAATTTTTTATAGTGCTTATCTGTGTTTCCACACACAGGTTGACACTTTAAAAAATTCCTGACAAATTGTACACCATTAATTTTTATTATTTTTCTTACGTATATTTCGAACAAATATCTATAGGTATTGATATTGTTGCGCAATCGAACAGATTATAATAGTAAATGTAGTTTTTTAACTATGTATAACTGTATATGGGAGAAACTAATGTCACTGTATCTCGAATCTCGTAAGAACACGGGTGACATGGTATTAAAATATTAATCTTTGTTGCTAGAATTACCATGAAATGGTATTTTCTTAGTCATAGAGATTATATCTAGTTCTAACATTAATTAAATTATTTCATGATGATGAATTAAAATGTCATCTGTTACCTATTTAATAATATCGAGAGTTTTTTTTAGTAATTTGCGATTATTTAATGTTAAGTGTATGGTGTTCACCCACCGGTGTCGTTATAATATGTGGTAGAAAAGAAGAATAAGATGTTTATTTATATTAAACTCTCTTTGAGTAAACACTATTATTATATTGTTTTAGTAACTTATGGAAAGCACCTACCACTTGGAATCTGTTCAACTTGTGAAAAAATCCAAAGAACAAAAAAAATAGTAGGTATGTCGTTTATTATATTGGCATGGAGAAGAAATCTGAGAAAATTGGCACGCTCAAAAATTCTCCATATAGTCCTTTGTCCCTCCATAGGAGAAGCCTATCGAACATGACAATTTTCGATATGAAATGTGATGCTCATATATTATAACTACGGAAAAGAAAGGCACTTGATAAATATTGTATAATGAATGTTAATTATTTATTGTATTACACTGCGTCGTATATCGAGCGGTTGCAACCGCAACTGCTGATCGAGAGGTCCTAAGTTCAATTCCCGGATTGAGTGCTAGTGGATTTTTGTAACTTATATTTTCTAGTGGAAATTTCTATTAGTGGCGCTGAGTCTGAATTTATGCTTGGTGTATGCCAAGACGCTTCCACCTAATCCTCTGCCTACCTCTTCGGGAATTACAGGCGTGTTGTTATTTTTTCATTATTTATTAATATTAATTTTCAGTTCATTTGTTAATATAACATCGGTATATGACGCTTATGACAGAATGGTTTTTAAGCTGGTCTATATTGTGCAGAAACTTTGTCTTGACTGACGTACACTGATATCATAGTAAGTTTTTTCGTGTTTGTTATTGTATGTCTATATGTGTTTATTAATCTGTTACTGTGTATCCTAGTTTATGGCAACTTGTGGCTGGTGCATTTTTATTTTTAAATTATTATTTTCATTTAAGGCTATTGTAATATCATCAGTTAACTGTAATTAAACTTTGAACATAATTTGTTAAATACTATGTATTTAACGAATTGTGTACACATCTTTTATATTATTAAATATTAGTTAGTCAATCAAATAAATCTGTATGGATTTTTTTGAGGTGAGGTTTTTAAATCTCAATCCATTTAACGGATCAGAACTAGGTTAGTTCGTTCTTTCATGTAGATAGATCGAATTTATATACGTTACAAGTCAAATTTGATTACAAATCAAATCGTACTCCCTAGTGAATGATTTTAGGCAGTGTTTTATTTAGCCAACTTAGTGTATGTGATTCTAGTATTAAACCTAGGTTTGATCGGTGACGTAGTCACTTATGATAAACTCAAAACTGTTCTTTTTAAGACACTCAGCACACATTTATCATAGCATTGATAAAATAGCAATAAAGCCTGACAATGCCTCATTCTTTATTAATTTATTAAAGTTAGATATTTTGTGCCGTATTTGGCTTTAATATAAGTATTATACACATAGGTGGTGGAGAAGAAAAAACTGCTAATGACAGGATTGTGAATAATCCGCACCAGTTTTGTTTCATACATTACATTAAGAAAAAATATTTATATCGGTTACTTTGACATTGGCTATTGGTTGGCTTATTTAAATTTTGAGGTTAAATTCATATTAAGAATATATGCATATTTATTGTCTCATTTCAAATTACTTATTAAAATGGTTTAGCTATGATTTAGAATGGAAAAATTAAAAATTGACGTTCTAGCGTTTGAAAATGTGTGTACGATGTGTACTTATTCAGTGTGTTTCGTGTGTAAATATTTTAAAATTTTATTGTCGACATGTTTAGTATTTCACTTTTAAGTGTAGCTTTAGAAATAAGCGATGTGATAAATAATATTTTTACACAACACAACATGGGTGTTTGAAACTCGTTTTTGGCATTATCTCTATAAATACATTCAAAATGTTTAGCCTGTTTAAATCTAAGATTTGTAATTATAGTGATCTTATGCGGATTATGATGCCGAATTGCCGGTTTGAGGAAAATGATGGCGAACGAGTCTTCTCAGGCTTATGTTTAAAATTTTGCAGGATACAATAATTTGTCTTGTTCGGGAGCTGATTACAAACGAAACATTGCAATTAACTGTTATTCAATATAATACATGGGCATGGTCGGGATGCGTTGGGGAAAGGCTGGTTTACTTCGATAGAAAGACGCACAATATAGTGAGCATAAACAAACACTTTACCACTGCTGTGACGATGACAAATTTTAAAGCGAGGTTGCAATAGACTTATTGACTTGTCATTATACATAAATGATTCCATGCAAATTTCATGGACAAGAACGCTCTAAGTCATTAACGGCCAATAGTGATTTAAGGTTATCGGGGTCGATGGTGGCACAAAATGTTTTGTTTAAGTATCTGCAGGAAAGGCGCCCTTTTGCTTTTCGTTTTGGCTAACACACTATGTGCCTACAGGACAAAGAGTATGTCTCAATGAATATGCCAGTTATTTGGTCCCTACAATCCCAGTCAAATCCAGTTCAGCACTTGTAAGTATAAAATATATTTACATTTTTGACAATATTCTCTGTTGTGCCATAAGTTCGCCATCATTGATATAGGGATGTAGGTATGTATATTCCTGTAGGTGTCAACACCGAGGGTATAAGTAGGTAAAGGTACAAGAACCAGCGAAGGCTGATAATGGATTAATGAAAATAATGTGCGGGCAATGTTTCTTGTTGTAACCATTGTTACACTATAATTTATAAGTCGGTTAAATTGTAACATTATACGCACTTTTGTGTTACCTTTATAGCTGTCATGATCTGTATAGTAGGTGTACGTGCGGGCTGGCAAGAACGGGGGAAGATGCACGCATGTTAAAAAAACAGTAGTTGGTCACAAAAAAATTAGGTAGATGACATTTTCCATGATAGTGATTGTAACACTAAATACGAAATTCTACTTAAACTGGGTTTTTGGGGTCTTGTAGCGAACGGTTAGCTCAAAATACTTACTAAACAAGCTAAATTCTCCATGGTGTTACCGAACACTAACCGGGGTTGATTCAGAAGCAGCTATAAATAAAACTATAAGACCGACAGCAGATTGTCTGGTTCTCTGGTTGAGTTGAATATCCATACTTTAGATTCTTAACGCGTCCGTGAATCAATGAAACTATTTTTGATGCTTTTCATTCTATTCAAAAACTTCTTGCATTTATTAAGATTTGACGTCAGATTGCGTTACCTACTCCCTTTACATCCTTGGCACGCCCGCCCGGTTTAATATTAATGTAATGCATTTGTATCCAATAAGTATACCTACGATACATAAGTCATATTAAGATTATCTTTGATAGTAGTTGACTGCCTCGTTGGTCGAGTTGGTTGCAAGTGCGACTGCCGAACGGGAGGTCCTGGGTTCGATTCCCGGGTC
>DWFO01001313.1:0-16280 GCA_018246595.1 Mimoniades nurscia nurscia | reverse complement strand
TACCAGGCACATATCTAGTCTCAGAGCCACTACTAGAAAATCTAAATTAGAAAATATTGTAGTGCCCGACCCAGGAATCGCACTTGCAACCAACATGACCAACGGGGCAGAAATATGTGAGTAAATTTAATATTGAAATAGTCTTAGAAACTACCATCTATCATCATTGCTTTTGTTAACTATTCAATTGTTTCCAGGTGTAAATTTAAAAAATCATAGCTTACAAAATTAATGGAAGCCAAATGCATTGATATAAATATATTTCCTATGTATTGTTGGTACTACAGTCATAAAAACATTACAAATTAATGAGGAAAACATAGATTTAACTGTACATATAAACCCATATTTTACTACAACACAGTAATTCAATGTAATTCTCAACTATAATTTCAAATTGTGAAAAAGCTTTCGAAAGTGATATATACTATAGTAGAACCTCTATAACTTGAAATTCAAAGGAGACGCCAAAAAAATCGAGTTATAGAGGTTTCGAATTATTGAGTTTTTCGATTTAGACGGATTTCGATTCGCCATAAACAGGTTGACATTCATTCTTACTAATTTTGAGATACAGGTGAAATAAATAAAAATTCAACTTACAAAAGTAACAAACATAGTCTAATATATTATTAATGAACTAAATTATTATTTTAAAATATCCTTACAGTATAAAAATAAAAAAAAGCAAGCACATGTTAACATGAGCCATAAATTCCTTATTTGTTAATCCTATTTATTGTGTTTTTCCAAATTTTTTTCTAACAAACAATGGTGTATTTACAATGTCGGCCAATTCTTAAAGTCGGTTAAGTTATAAAGGTTGTAAAATAGAACATTAGCAATGTTCAGGATACAGAAGTCCAATTTAATATTTCGAGTTATAGAGGGAAAATTTGTACCGAAATGGCTTACAGGGACTCACTGATTATTTCGACTTATAGAGGTTTGAGATTTCGAGTAATGGAGGTTTTAGGGCTTGAAGGGAAGGGAACAGAACATTTTTTCGAGTTATGGAGGTTTTCGAGTTATTGAGGTTCCACTGTATATACATACTGTCTTAGTATGCAACCTGACTTTCTGAACTAAATTGATAGAAAGGTATGGTGTTTATAACATACTTAGAAATGATATATCACAAATTATTAAACTATTAAAAGATTTATCCAATAAAAACAACAAGTCATACTCACATCTATATCATAGAAATAGTCTTTGGTTTTCGATGCTAACTCATAATCCGCTCGTAGGGCCAGATCATGTATTTTGGGACACTCACCTAAGTCCATACGCTGCAATTAAAATGACAACCAAAATGATAATGACATTCATACAATAACCTTAAATAATTGTTTGTGTTAAAGAGATTGCTGCACAAAATTTTTGCATATAAATAATGTCAAAAATACTGTTATTAAAATTAATCTTATGTAAAATTGTATAAATTTAGATATCTCAAAATAATATTACAACTGTTTGTTTTTGAATGGTTATATGAGAAATGAAACTCACCAAGAATTTTCAACAGTTAATTTTATACTTTACAAAACAAAACCAAGTGTGTAACATCTTTGTGAAAAACAATCTGAGCAAGAGAAAATTAATGTCAAAAATTAATCATCATGTATGTTCATTAAATGATTTTTCTTATTAAAAATAAATATGGAAAACTTAGTTTACACAGCACAGTATTTATAAAAAGTTTATCCCAGACATTAGGTAACTTATAGCTAATGACCCCATTTAGACAAAGTTTAATTGAAAATTGTTTTTAAGGATACATACAAATTACACCAACACAGCACACCCTGGCCCTGGTTCTCGCAAGTAAACATATCATAGTATACTTACAAATCAATAGTGGTACCACCCCCTTGAGTTTCCTAACTAGGGAGTTGCAATTCACTTTTTAACATGATACACACCTAATCATAGTAACACATGTACTTATTTGATTTGTTCCAAACACTCTATTATTCTAAAATGTTCTTATGGACTCATTCAAATTGAAATCAAGACAAGAACACTTTTGTGAGCATTTAAGTATTTTATTTTGCATCATTAAAAAAAAAAGTTATGCATGTAAATATTACATACTCATACCATTTTCATGCAATATTTGGTCCAGTTCGTGTTTGTAACAGTCACAAATTGCAATGTGTGTGTGAAAAAAAAGTTATGCCTTCACATAATTTCAAATTTGATATCAGTTTAGATATTAACTGGTTGTATCCACATTTAAAAAGTTCATATAAATACAATTCACCAGTTGTGAATCATATAATAAAAAATGAAAAATCACAAAACTATTATAAGAACATCAAAATATGAAAATTACAGTATTTGTGATGGACTCTAGGTTATATATATTTTTTTGAATCATGTACTTACTAAACTTGAATATTGTACTATGTTCAATAATTTAAATTGACTTTACTATTCATCATGGACAATTCAATAATTATTGCTTTGAAATAATTTTAAGAAAAATATTGACAAACATCACAAAGGACTGATTTATCATGTCATGCATAAATTCTATGTTTCACCATACACTAGCCGTGGAACAGCATGGTACGTACCCAATGTCGAAAGAATGAATCGGCAATATTGCTCTCACCCTGCTCAAATTTTGTCATATAATTTTTACAGTACTCACCCAAGCAGCATTAGAAACCGATGGACAATATAAAACTTTAATTAAGCCCGAGTGTTTCATTAAATTAAATCCTGCTTAGCAGTAAAGATACAATCAGCTAACTAGAAATGTTTTTATACATACATCTTGGTACTTACAGAACAGCCTAACTCATACAATCTATCCCTCATCTGTTAAGTTTTGTGATGAGCAATAAAGACTAGTGTTGGGCATTTTCTGAAAAGCATATTTCACCACAGTTAATGCCACTCCGATATAGATTTTCAGCGACTACAGTATCATAATGAAAGAATTGCAAGATATGACTGTATGAAAAAAGTTCACATATATTAGGATACTAAAAACACTACAAATATAAGAACAACAAAGATGAAATTTGGATTATACTAAATATAGATCCTAATATATATGAGTAAGTATAAAACATTCTAATATCCATTCTCTGAGACAATTATAAGAACATTTAAATATCTTTCTACCATCTACCAAATACCCATCTTGCTTACGCGACGCGCGCCTAACTACAGCGGACATAAGCAAAAGGAGTACTGGTGATTGGTTTAGCTATAAAAACAAAGAAGTGGAATCTCAGAAATTAGATTTTATTAAAACCCATTACTCCCAAAGCATACAGATAACAGTACTTACGGTAGATGATAAAATTTCATGTGGACAGCATTGCAGTAAAAATGATTTGCAAACCGCGTCATCGTAAAATTTTACACCGTGTCTGTCGCTTTCCCCTGAAAACAGGTACAAATTAATACATTATACAAGTATATACACCATCAAAAAATATAACAAAATATGTCCCTCGTGTTTTGAAAATGACACAAAAATTACCATTTCGAGCTGTCCCCATCAATTGATCCAACATAGCTCTCATTTGCTCGTGAGCAGACATGGTGAATTTAACGCAATGCTTCACTTTTCCAATCAATTCTAAACCACAATTTTTAAATCATTAAAACATTATACATTCACCTAATAAAACATCACAAGAAATTAATCTAATTCAATTTAGTCCTGCAACTACAACTCAGCAACGTTACAAAAATGGCGAACGTACTCTCATTCTCTCTCACACTTACTATAAATAATTATATCTATGGTCTATCATCTATGGTAGCAGCTACATAGTGATGTTCGTGAAATGTAATAGTGATGCCGATTTGAATCTAAAAACAATCAAATGATTCAATTGCCCTGTTCATTGGATTCTTGTAAAGTTAAAGTTATACGATTATTGCAGATTATATGATGCTGCACAATACAAGTTACTTGATTGGTTTGCAAAACTGCTCTTGCCTTATTACTTAAAGCAAATGTTGGGATATATCTATTTAAAATTCAAATTTAATTTATTAATTAAGCATTAACGGCATTTGTTTTGTTTTCCGATATACAATTCGATCAATGTATAATATGTTTAACAGCGATTATGAATGAATTGATAATCGAACATGTAATAGAATGACTAAACACATATATGTTCGCTTGTTTATTAAAAACATAGTATTTCATTTTAAAAACGACTCATGGATAGTGGATACCTATGTCAAATCTTAAATAAAAATATACCTAAGATTTGTTGCTAATTGGAATATGTATGTCTGCCTAACAAAACCTGTAATCATCGTCATCGGCCTATTGCACTGCTCGACATAGGCCTCCCTTAAAGTCCCATAGTCCCCACACTGGGCAGGCTAGTTGCGGCAATTTACGAGTATGTGTTCGCAATAAATTATAGCCTTTATAAACATATAAATTTTAACCATTCTAAAACTATGTAAACATTCAGTAATACATAAGCTATTTCGACATAAGAAAAGTAGTGTGTATTTTCCTAATGTTCTTGTTACTCAGGATCAGATTACGAGTGAAGGTATCTTTAAAAACGTGTTTTCAAGATCGCTGGCGACTAGACTGGGAGCTCGAATGATTCATTAGCTACTCCAAAAAAACAAAGATTTTGCGTGGCCGCTTAATGTCGCCACAACCTGAAAGCACGGATTGAGCGTGTCTCTCGTGGGCGTGGGTACGTAGGGAATCCTAGGACTATGACGACATATTAGCGCGAATCGATAAAAATCCTTCATAAGACGATAACAATTCCAGAATATGACAATATTGTTGGACTTTTTAAAAGTTCTTATTTCTTCTCCGAAACTAAAAAAAGCATTGTATGTCTCAGTTCAACATATAATATTATATACATAGGAATACATCCAAGATGCAAAAGAATGTATGTATAATACTTATACTTTGCTTCACTGGTTCTGTTGGCGTGCTAAAAAAAAATGCCTTATGTTAATTTAATTCTTATTTGAACCCATCGTTACTCATGCTACAGCTAGCAAAATTGAAAATAAAAAAAATTGTTATTCTTTGGATTTATTTTTGGTCATGATATTTAAAACTCGATAGTTAGCTATCGGTAGCTGGAAGTAAAGAAAATAGAAGCGAATCAATTATAAACTGCGGCTTAATACTTAAAGTTCTAATCGGACTATTAGTGTTAGTATTATAGTATTCTAGATTCAATTTCGATTAAATTTGATTTTGATTTTTTAAATACAAATCTAATCTGTACTAAACGCTGCTTGCTTACTTCTTATATGCCTATGACAAAAATGCTGGAATTTATAGGAAATTAAGAAACCTTCCTAATATCATTATCAGTTATCAGTTGTCAGTTCAGATAAAAAAATAAAAATATAGTCTCACTGTCACATATCAAAATAACATTCGAAAATCGAAATTAGAAATTTAGAATCCCAAACAAAATTATTTAAAAAGAATAATATATAAATAGATAGATAGATAGATATAGATACTATTACACGCCGCTTGTCACGTTTTTGTGAATTGATAATCCGTTAGTTTTTTAAGTTGCTGTACTATAATACTCTTTTGCTAGTAATTGTTTTCGATAACTTGTCAATAAAACTAAGCTTGTTATTAAACCAATAATAACATAATGCCTTTGGTACGAATACTACTACCAGTATTTCCCAGTGACATAAAAGACATTTTTTTCAAGGGTTACGTTTGCATTTCCGAATTAAACTTAATTACAATATACATTACACAATATTCAGGACAGAATACAAATATACCACATAAGGATGCAAATGATGTTTTGTATGGATACAGCTGTGAATTTTCGATGAAAAAAAATAGTATAAAGTGTACTTCGAGAAATCATATGATACTAAATAAAAAACCAAAATTAGGAATACGTAAATTATTCATAAACGGCAGTGAAATCGAGGTTAATAACTGTAAAATAATTATATTACTATATGATCATGACAAATTTATGAATTCTGAAACATTGTGTGTTTCTGATGACTATTTTTTAAAATTGCAAGCATTAATTCATAAAGACTGTAAAATGCCCCTGCAGTCTACAACATTTGAACCAATGTTTAAAAATACATCTATGCTTTCTGTATCTCTATTCACACAGCATGTTTGTTATTACCTCAATATACTCAGCTGGCTTTTGGGTGTTTTCAAAAGGAAAGAAAGAGTAAGTAATGGATTTCAAGTTTACTATAAACTTTTTATTCTATAAAGAAAGACTAATATCATAAACTTGTTTCTTTTGTTATTTTCTTTGTTATGTATACACTAAATTTTATCTTTAATAATATTACTTTCCATTCCTGGTCTTGCAGGAATAGATCTCTCTTAGGTACTTATTCCTAAGAGAGCTAGTGGAGTAAGGACTACTTACAGTGTCATTGTACAACATGGCTTTTGTATGTTTTTCTTCTATTGATTGCTTTTTGTGTATATAATTGTTAAATAAATAATTAAATAACCATTTATAGATGTTGTTACATGGGGTATTCACTCCCTCATTTTATTATAACACATAATATCTCACCTGTAACACTCCAAAGGAGTAGGCAGAAGAGATTTCCTTTGTTGGTTGATACTTGCATGCATCTCAATTGGTCTAGATAGAGTTCAAATTCCAAGTTAAGTACTATTGAATTTTTTAAACTAGGAGTTCTAGTTAAAATCTCTAGTAGTGGCTTGATGTGTCGATTTATACCTGTTTTATGGCAAGAGGCTCAACCCATATTCTATTGTGAGATTTACATGTATTTGATGAAATATGAGAGTGTACAACACTCCCTGCCCTATTCAGAAATAACAGGTGCAATATTATGTTTACATCAATAAATATAGTTCTAATCATATTTTTAATGCCTTTATTAAAGATATAAATGATTTTCGAATTTAATTTTTGAAACATTGCTTTCACAGGTATCAATAAGACAAGGAAATCTGATTTTAGCAATTCTATTTGACATTATCTTTGGATATGTTATACTACAGCTGTTTGTAATTAATCAAAAAGATTTAGGCAATTTTCTTCTGGGAATGTTAGAGGTAATGAGTAGATTGAAAAACAATTATTTAATGAAGTGTTATCTTTACCTTTTCTCTTCTTGGTTCTCTTCTTCACAGTAGAAGCTTGTTTCTAGAACAGTGTGTTGTGGAGACAACCTCTTTCATTATGAGAAGGTTATATTGGGTCCTCTTTTTAGTATCTTTTAAGATCCTTATTTATTTATAAGTTTTAATGACCTAATCTGAGATTGGTAACAAATGGTATACCATCTTTAAGAATTTAATTTAATTCTGTCATTGTCAACCAATATGGATAAGCTCTGTACCTTAAGCTGGTGTGGAATGTAATACCAATTGTAATTGTATTAAGCATTACTATATTTTCAGAAAATAGTACATCTGATGTACTCTCTTCTAAAATGGATGATGGGGGCACCAGCTGGGTTAAAACTGAACAATGCATTTAACAAAATGTTAGGAAAATATTTTTCCTACCATGTTCAACTTTGGTGGTTGTTTCTTGGTAAACTGCTGTTATTAAAAAATTATACGATAATTCACTAATTTGAGAATTTTATTTCTGAATAATGTTCAAATTCTAATGAGGCAAATAAATTGAGTGCATAATCTTTTTAAATATATCTTGCCCAGTATTTAAAGGATCATTGGTATTATGCTATTTGTAATAATTGGTTTCAATATTGTAGATGTAACCAGTGAGAAGCTTGATGTCATATTGCAAATTTATCAGTACTTGGGATACATGGGGTTGACTTTCCAGGCAGCAATGATATCTGATATGATATGCCTAGCAACCTTTCATTCATATTGCATATATGTTTATGCTGCAAGGTTAGTTAATAACTTGTTTCTCCATTATACACATTCAAACATTTATATATCTTTTTTGTTGCAATAGGATAAATTGCCTTGGAAACTTTATTGACCTTAATTTATTTTTCATCTGTTTTTGACTGGTCTGTTGTTGGAGTAAATAAGGAACCTGACTGTTGCGCCGGGGGTCATGTGTTCGATTCCCCCAGAGTAATTATTTTTGTGATTAGCACAAGTATTTATCCTGTCTGGGTATGAAAAAATTTCTATTTGTGTAGGTATATATGTTAAGTAGGTTTATCAGCCGTCTGGTTAAGCTCTTTTGATACTAGGATAAGATGGCTGTGTGGAGAAGTCCCAATATACTATTATTATGTATTATTACATTAAACACAATTATTTTTTTCAGATTGTTTAATATTCAGATCTTAGGTTTAACTGCATTGCTGAGGTTATTTGTAGGAAGGAAATACAATCCTCTCAGAGGCAGTATTGATTCCTGTGAATATACAAATCAGGAGCTATTTGTTGGCACTGTGGCATTTACTATATTGCTTTTGTTGTTACCGACAACACTTATGTATTACATAGTTTTTACAATGGTTTGTTCATATTTATGTACTCAATGTTTTTCTTCATTCCTATCTATAACATTACCAACATGACTTGAATTGTAATAATTATTTTTCCAGTTTCGAATGTTGTCACTATTGGTGCAGTATGTTTTGGGAAAATTAATATATCTGATACATACTTTGCCTCATTATGTTATAGTACTGTGGTTGATGCGATCATCGAAAATTGCCGGTAAGTAATACCTATGAAATTGGATAAATGCCTATATTTAATTATGAATTAAAATACCCTCTTTCATGCAATAGACAAAATAATTTGTAATTTTCATATTATAACTAAGAGCTAAATGTCCACGATATAACATTCCGCTAACTAATCCTTAACCAAAGTTCCAACTGTGTTATTAAGTTGATTTATCCGACTGTAATGTTCAATTTTTCCGATAAATTACAAAATAAAAGAAGACATATATTTATGTATGTACATAATAAAAAGCATGTATTACATCAATTATTATTAAACTGCATACCGAATTAGTTTCGCTTATTAACCAATCTCCTGTCACCAGCTACAAGTCGTGCACATTTCGTGGGAAAATAATGTTCATGCTAATTTTAACGAAATCGTTTCTTTTTAGTTGGAGCCTTTTTCTTGTTACATTTTTATACTTGATTCACTTAATCTATAATTACTTTAATATTTTCCAGGTAATATTCTCGTGGACGTGGTGAGTGATGATGTTTCGACATTGATATTAAAGGTAAAATTATTTAACAAGTCTTTTCATGATTTGAGGCATTTTTCTAAACCCCCAATAGAAGTTTCACAGTCGGTAGAATGGACTCGTGTAGTCTCTAATGTGTTTACAGGGAAACAAATAATATGATTAATAACGATATTATTAATAAAAGACTATCACTGCATTGAATTATTTATTATTGTTTGATACTGAATAGCGCACAAAAATAAAAAGTCTTGGTCACCACACTTGTGAATGTATAAATGCTTAGTTCCTTAGACTAGTTGCAGACTGGGCTACATTTAATTACATAATAGATGAATAGCTGAAGGCCAACTATACGCACTCAAACAATTTTCGACATATAATTAAGAATTTATGGTGTTTTCGAAGAGGTTAAATCAGACTGTTTCAGTATTTTATTCAATCCAATTGGTAAAGTTATTTTATTGCACATTAATCTAATATTGTAGGAATTAATTTGGAATACCCTAAATTATTATCTTAATCAAAGTTAATTAATTATAATGTTGATTTACATTATGCCACATAGTACACTAAATTAATGAAGGTAGTCATATCTAAAAAGAAGGTGAATAAACATTGCGAAATAATTTTTAAATATCAACAATGTGGCATATCATAAACTCATACACGAATGGACGTTACAAAAATATTACTCTACACCACTCCAACTGCAATCTAAAACTACAGTTCATTAGCAATTCTATCTTACATCGGGAATACTTATTAAGGCAAGACAGATGTACTTATTGCAATAAACATCACAAAGAAACAATATTACACATGCCAATTCGTTTGCTAAATTAATGTATATCATAATTTATTACTGTTATTTATCACACATTAAACTTCATTGTGGTTTTAAAAATATACCTAACATCACGATATCAAATGTCGCAAAGACTCTTGTATTGAGCAACAACACACAACACTAAAATTTAAAAAACACACTGACAATTGAACTAAACACACATGACGTACAAAACGGTTAGTTACAGTGCTAGGCCACATGCAACATTTAACAATTACAATATTGCTTTTTATAACACATTCATCATGCATAATATAATTATTGAGAATTGCAGAAAAACGATCTTAACAAACACCAGTAGTATCATGCGTCGCCTAACTGTACGAAAATAGAATTTATGATACATTATCAAATCGCCAATGTGCTAACACTTCTCTCGATAATTTCTAAACGTACTACATGGCGCAAGATTTATCTTCTAATTATAATAACAGTATGTTAACGACTATCACATATGATTTTTTATTATGAGATGTTTAATGATTACTTAATGATAATGCAATAACTGTCATGACATTTAACGGATTTATATGGTCACACGTAAAGCGATGCGCCATCAAAGAAACATGAAGATCGTGCGTGTGACATTAGTGTCAATTATTTATTGCATGAAATTTTTACATTAAAATCAGATGAAAATTTGAGATAGCCAAGAACGTTATCACAACCAGGCAATCAGCGTCGAAACGGTTGCATGAATCCGTGTAGGAACTTTCAATGGTCGAAGGTGAACCGATCGATAACGATTACTTTCAATATATAAATTTACACACAAGACGCTGTTAGATTACTAAAGTTTTTAATATCAAATGAGTGTAAATAGAAGAGGGGTTTTTAGCATTGCCATGTCGTTTCATCATTGTAGACAATATAAATCATTTTAAGAGCTTAATACTTTAAGCCCATTATTTTGATAATTAATTATCAAGTATAATTTATTAGGTAAATAGAAATTATATTGAGAATTATTCCACCAATGACGACTAAAATGTTTTCGTGAAGGTGGTAGTTTTTTGTTTTGTGAAATTATTTACAGGTTTTTTTCTATTGGATTCACGCCATCGAACGTCATTCTGTTGGATATGGCAACGTCCTCGAACAGCCATCTCGAAAACACTATTGATTTAAAATGCTAATATTGCTAATAATGAACATGCAGTTATAAGACATCTGAAGAAATATATTCAAGACAACAGTACATTATATTATTATTAAACGATACAAGTACCGTAGAGAATAATTCATTAAAATCTAAACGATAGGAGTAATTAATTTATATAGCAAACTATAAAAAAAACTAGTATCTAACGACAAAATATTCCAAATTCATAAAATTTAGTATTGTTAACAACGTCATACATAATAATATATATTTATTTATTTACATAAAGTTGTTATTTCCAAAATATTATGTCCATCATGTAATAAGTAGATACATCTTCTGGTGTGATTCACGGGCATTATTTATATCGAAAATTGTTTGCTCGTTCAAATTTTTCTATGAAGATGCCTTCAGTTTTAAGGCAATCATGATGGAAAGTGAATTATTTATCTTGATGTATTGCCTTTCGGTGAACGCCGTATCGGATTTTTCATATACAAACTGAGATGTTTTCTGGAGATATTAAAGTGCTGGAAGCAAGGCGTTACAATACGTGCCACGTGCTGTTGTACGTTACCGGTGGGTAGGCCAATATTTTTTTTCATACGAATTATCTTAACTATTCTTTTCTTACCATCACAGATATTAGTAAATTAGGAAAGTGTGATTTCGATCACAATATACGACTCCAGATGGATTATATGGTCAATAAAAGTATGTTGACATTAAGCAATACTTGACAATCCACTCTATATAGTATTACATACTATAAGCTGACGCTGTGCCCGCGAGCCACAGTGACACTGATGGTATTAGCGAGTCCTAATTCTTGAGTACACACCTGTAGTCCTTATTGACGTCAGTGGTTTGATTTGGTGAGTGTTCTTTAGGTCTAACTGTACCACGACACGATGCTAACTTTGATTCCAAAGCCTATAAATGAAGAAAATTACACAACATGAATGATGTTAATATTAGTAGGTGATAGATAGACGATACAATGTGCTATTATTGCCATCACCGGATATTATTGAATAGTATATACATAATATAAAAGCGTGTGATAAGCTGCAGCCCCATACACCTAAGATACATAATGTAGGTATATGTACATACACGACATGTCTAAAAATAATGATGCTTTGTACGATAATATTTGTACTTTAAAATTAACTAGTGCACACAACACTCGATGCAGTCGATGTACTAAATGTTAAATAAAACTATTAACAGAATTTACAGCTAATAAAATCAACATTCACAATCGAAGTAGGCAACTCTGTGTTACCAAAAACAAACGTGTAATAAATTCAAAATGTTAACTACGAATTTGCTCAACACGTGGAATATATTAAGTTGAAATATAAAATTCGTCATGTCTGCTGTTTGACAATTTGCTTCGTTTTCCCCTCGTTCTGCCCTTTCCTAATCGAGGTGAAATTTAAAAAATTCTCCAATCCGTCGCGCGAGCGCACAGCAAATGATCTTCTGAGTTTTCCATTCTCGCCGTTCGGTGATCTCTCAAACGTTTGTTCGGAACATCGGCTTTTAGGAGAATTACATTTTTGTGTTACAGTACTAGAATACTCCGATGCCGAGTGTTGCCGGGCAAACTCCGTTGGCTTTCGATATTCAACCGTGTTATCAACGATATCTTTCACATCCTTCTCTGTCGCCTGAGTGTTACGATCCGGGGTTACACTAGGATGTAGAGGTGCGGCGGGCAAGTGACACGAACATTTGATCTTACCACACTCACGGCAAAGAAATCTTTCAAGCTGTAAGCAATAAATTTCATGCATACTACACAAAACGCTCATGCAACGACAATCGTCTACGTCAATAAATCTAACTACACATAGATAAACGTTCATTTGACCTTCAATTGGCAACTCAATATTAACTGAAAGCTTGTGGCTTGTGGCTATTTATCTCGCGATTTTTTACTTCCAAATATCATTAATAAAAATTATTAATAAACGACTCACGAGACAAGTGAAATGATATTTATCAGTCAGTGAATAGAACTTTTTTTTATACAAACCATTAGATTTTTTACATTTGGCTCAGATTCAAAACTGCTTTTAGTTTCTGAATATTTTAAAAAACCAAAGCATAACAAGATCCTAAAACCCAGAAATTTTCAGTGTGTCCTAAAAATTATTAAAAACTTTTTTCAGGCACTTAGTATATTTATGAATTAAAATTAAGGAGTGCTTTACTAAATTATACAATCACTACCAATTGTTAACATACAACACACAGTCAAACATTACAATAACATAACTAGATAGGGATTGGATTGAGATACTGGTGTTAAAGTTTGAACATAACAGAAAAAGAAATTTTGAATGTTATAAAACTTAAAAGAGTAGATTGCTTTGGGCAACTCTTGTTTTAAATATAAATATGTATGTTTAATAGTAAAAAGTAGAAGAAATAAATAAAACAAAGTAATCCTAACTTAATCATTATATATAATATGCTACATGTTCATATATATCTTAACAACAATATACCTAAGCGATAATTTGGAAAAATAATTACTGTTACCATGCCCTGGTTGAGCCAAGTTTCATTTCCAAGAAAAGAGGACAAATTATTCCACCTTTAAATGATAATAAATTATGTAACCATACAAACACATACATAATTGACTTTACATATAAACTATAATAAGTAAACTTACATTTTTTCGTGTAACTTTCATAGTTCTACTAACCAGTGAACAAATGAGATTAATAAATAAATATTTATGTATATTTAGTTATATATAAAAATAGTAATACAATAACATTAAAATATAAACTACACATATATGTAATATCAAAATATAAAAGTTGTCAGATATACATAGATTGAATATGTTATATATCTAGATAATATGTTAGCTCTTACAATATTACACTCCCACGATTCACCAGTTAAGTTTACGTCCCACCATGGAATAGGTGGTGAGCCTATTGCCATGCATCTAGCACATTTCCAGACTCCGAGCCACTACTAGAAAATATGAATTTTGGGACTGTAATAGATTCCGCTGCCTACCTCTTTGGGGGTGAGAGGCGTGATATTGGGTTTTACGTCTTACAATATTCAACGTAAAATATTCTGTTCAAATATTCTTACATCTGCAGTAATTTACATTTGTTAAACAGTAACTGTTAAGACTGAGGCACATGTGTTACACATAACAGTGTTCCCAGTACTACATATGTACAGTACATATGTTAGCAAAAATATTTGTACAATAAACAAAACAGTAACCACTGCAAGTTTTGCTATCAAATAAATGTTAAGCTCTATTCATAACAACTAATTGAAAAAATACTTAAAAATGTTGTATGTATATGATTATAATAATTACTATATATCATACTTAAATTATATCATATGTGTATCAAAGAAATGTCTGTAAAAGTATTGTAAATGTATGGGTCAGCATTAAACTAAGTTTCATAAAATAAATTCATATCGAAAATATGTCGACGAGCATTCGTATTTCATAAATTAGCCTAAGAAATTTCTCAACATAATAAATGAAAACACTACACTAACAGTTGACACTGTATTTATGCAATGCAATAAAAAAAGATTAGAAAAAACTATGCAGAACATTTACCTGAGTCTTTGCAGCCTCCTTGATAACAACCTTTAGGAATTTAAAAGCATTTTATAAATTGTATTTGTTTTCATAAATTACAAAAAGGTTGGGAGATCATTGATTTTGTAAAATGTGAGATTGTTACAAAATATCACATTAATTTTTTCATTTTCTATATGTTGGCACCTTTAATTTACAATAATCAGGACTGGAAATGCACACAAGTTAAGATTTCATTTTCAATCAGACCTTTTTTTAAGCATATGTTCATTAACTTGCTATCTTTATTAAAAGTGTCAACTTTTGGTGTAGAGTTTACATTTCATTGGTGCCTTTACCTGACAAAAATGACAGTTGTGATGGGAGCATATGCAGTGAATTTTATAATAGTGATAGCCATTGTTTTGCAATAGGATTGCTGGCAGTGCATGGTGCAGGTGTGAGAATGAATTCTTGAATACCAGAATTGTTACAAAGTACTAATATACAATATTGTGTCGTAAACTTGTGCATTTGTGTGTATGACATGGATTTATTTCAACCATAAACCCATAAAATTCTATATTGCTGCATCACAATATTTATAATCTATATACTGTACTAAATTACACCCCAACAAAATAACTACTACAGCCAATATAAAAACTAAAATTATATTAATTTGTGATTTAGTTATATTAAAATGACTTACCCCTACTTTCCGAAGGAGGTCACCGACTATGTTTATAGCTGATACTCGGGAAGATGGTGTCATTGCATTGCCATTAATTTCTCCTAATAATAAATTAAATAAATTTTATGTAAGAGATACAATAGACATACAATATGACATTAGAAAATTTAAATTGAAACCTTGGATTATGTCACAATAATCCTATCACATTATTAAAATCACAGAAATTAATCGATATGAAATTTATATGGTCATGCCAGAAGTAACATGGATCAGATTAGGACAATCTAAAAATAGCTGCTAGGTGTATTTACAAATTTGGTAACAAAGTTATGACATGAAAAATAAATTACATTCAATTAAGCTGTTGACAAGCTTAATTGAATGTAATAATATTTCCCCTTTAGTCAAAAGCATATTTACGTTTTTGTGGTGATGTGATAGAAGTCTGTGTTTCAATTTCAACTTGAGTTCGAGTGCAGTTTGAAATGTGTCCATTGCATTGTGGATTCTCAGTTGAACTAATATCTTCTTTATTTGAAGATGGAATCCTTTCCACTACTTTCAATTCCTGTTTAAGATCTGTAAAGTAAAAAATATTAATGTCAGCAGAATAAAATCACACCTATAATCCCTGAAGAAGTAAGCAGAGGAATGTAGAACACTCCCATGTTTCACCAGTTATGTTTGCGTCCCACTATGGAATAGGTGGTAAGCCTATTGCTATACACCTAGCACATATGCAGACTCCGAGCCACTACTAGAAAGACTAAATTAGAAAAAAATTGTCAGTAGACATTCATTGTTATAGTAGGTGGGTGCACCAGTGCCACACCAGGAACCAGTAGTACACCATTTCCAACTTCACATCAAAATATTAACCATCTGTC